>OZ025200.1:6702321-6877237 GCA_964019065.1 Catostylus mosaicus | reverse complement strand
CAAAAAAAATCTTAACTGAAAGAAATTCAGGCTATAACCTTAGGAATATATCACGGATTTTGCTATTAAAACCAAATAAAAACTCTTATGGAATAGAAAGTGCAACTTACATGGGATCTAAGCTCTGGCTAGAACTTACAAATGACATTAAAACATCCACTAGCCTCCAAATATTTAAGAAAAAGATAAGAACCTATACAAATAAAAAATGCAACTGAAGATTATGCAAACCTTACATTTCACAGATTGGATTCTTGAAATAGTTACTGAAATAGTTACTGAGCCATCCTCTTGATTTAAACTTTGTACATTTTACGCTATCAATGCAATTAATCTTTTTATCTTATCCGACGCAATGTAATTACATCATTATTTTACACTAACCTTAACCACCCTAACCCTAACCCTAACCCTAACCCAACCCTAACCCTAACCCTAACCCTAACCCTAACCCTAACCCTAACCCTAACCCTAACCCTAACCCTAACCCTAACCCTAACCCTAACCTAACCCTAACCCTAACCCTAACCCTAACCCTAACCCTAACCCTAACCCTAACCCTAACCCTAACCCTAACCCTAACCCTAACCCTAACCCTAACCCTAACCCTAACCCTAACCCTAACCCTAACCCTAACCCTAACCCTAACCCTAACCCTAACCCTAACCCTAACCCTAACCCTAACCCTAACCCTAACCCTAACCCTAACCCTAACCCTAACCCTAACCCTAACCCTAACCCTAACCCTAACCCTAACCCTAACCCTAACCCTAACCCTAACCCTAACCCTAACCCTAACCCTAACCCTAACCCTAACCCTAACCCTAACCCTAACCCTAACCCTAACCCTAACCCTAACCCTAACCCTAACCCTAACCCTAACCCTAACCCTAACCCTAACCCTAACCCTAACCCTAACCCTAACCCTAACCCTAACCCTAACCCTAACCCTAACCCTAACCCTAACCCTAACCCTAACCCTAACCCTAACCCTAACCCTAACCCTAACCCTAACCCTAACCCTAACCCTAACCCTAACCCTAACCCTAACCCTAACCCTAACCCTAACCCTAACCCTAACCCTAACCCTAACCCTAACCCTAACCCTAACCCTAACCCTAACCCTAACCCTAACCCTAACCCTAACCCTAACCCTAACCCTAACCCTAACCCTAACCCTAACCCTAACCCTAACCCTAACCCTAACCCTAACCCTAACCCTAACCCTAACCCTAACCCTAACCCTAACCCTAACCCTAACCCTAACCCTAACCCTAACCCTAACCCTAACCCTAACCCTAACACTAACCCTAACCCTAACCCTAACCCTAACCCTAACCCTAACCCTAACCCTAACCCTAACCCTAACCCTAACCCTAACCCTAACTCTAACCTGCCCCATTAACCCTAACCTGTCCCATTAACTCTATTCCGTCCCATTAACCCTTACCCGTCCCATTAACCCTTACCAGTCCCATTAACTCTAACCTGTCTCAATAGCCCTAACCGCTGCAATTTACCCTAACTGTTCCCATCTTTTGTAAGGAAAACAGAAAGGGGATTTATTTTTCCCTACTTAATAACGCCAATATTTCATGGCAAAATGAAGCAAAGTATCCAGAACGAGTGCGTTAAATTATATAAATGCTGTCTGGAACACAAAGTTTTGAAGAAACTTTCAACATCTATTTTTATTGGATGTAAAAACTTTGCTAAATTCCTAGATTGCATCATTTAATTCACATATACATCCTGTTCAAAGTGCAAATCTTTTGGATGCAAAAAACATAAAAGCGTACTTTGCAAGTTGCTACCTAATTTTCTAGCTTCTTAGGGGTGTTAAACTTGTCAACTTAACTAGAATTCACATTTTAAACCAACATTAAGTTAGTCATAATACTGCCAAGCTATTGCAATGAAAAACAGAAGAGGGTTATTGCTATTTTGCTACTTGAATGCCTAACTATTTAGAAGTATAAACAATTCAAACCAACCAGAATTATCACTTTCAACTAATAATAAAATCTTGTCCAAAATGCAGAGCTATTGAATACAAAAAAACAGAAAAAATTTGTCTTTCGTTTTCCAGCGGTGGAAAAGTCCAAAATAGGCATAACCCAGTCCTCGATTCAGCCTCAAAATGCCACCCCAAATGCAAACTAGTGTTTTACAAAACGGAGAGGGTTATTTTAAATCAGCTGGTCTTAACTTTGTTGAGTATAAGTGTCAATCCGACCCTGGAAACAAAAAGATGTAAGAGTTCCTAAAAGAGCATTTCTCCCCTTATTAGAAATTAGAGTTGCAACTTGCGGGTTGTTTATTACCCTCTTTTTTTATAAGAATACTCAATTTTTTGTTGAGCTTCAATATTCTTAATCTTTTGCTATTTTGAGCCTTGGAATACTCTTGAATTATTCTTAGCGCGGCAGAAAATGCGGATATGGCAATAAACTGGTATGATTATCATCAATGCAAAAAACGCACACCTATTAAAAAATTAAATGTCATAAAAAATTCAGCAGTAAAAGAACACCTGCTAAAAATAATTGTTTCAAAAGATCTTGAGCCTGACAATGTTTTTGAAATATTTTCAAATTTCATCAATTTTGAGCCTCGTTATTCTTACAAAATTTATTCTTATAAAAAAAAGAGTGTGATGAATGTTTGAAGATTCGTGCTACCAGGACCCTTAATACGGATCCTACATATTTAAAGTTTAAATTAAAGAGTTGATTCGGTTTTGGCAGAATGGGTTCTCAATTTACAGAGTAAGACCTCAAATAAAGTTGTACAAGTTTTTCTCAGCACTTTAAATCTAACTTATTTAATGTTTACGGAGTTGCTCAAACGGCTATGGTTTCTTATAAAATATTATTTATAACAAGTCGATCTATAAACTTCTATGATAAACCGCAGATGCGAAGAAAACACGAGCAGCGGAGACTACAATGGCTAAAGCGCTTTTAACAAAATACTTTGTTTAGGGAATATTCTTCACCGGTGTTAAAAGGGGGCTTCTCTGGTAAACTTTTTAAATTAAAGAGTTGATTCGGTTTTGGCAGAATGGGTTCTCAATTTACAGAGTAAGACCTCAAATAAAGTTGTACAAGTTTTTCTCAGCATTTCAAATCTAACTTATTTAATGTTTGCGGGGTTGCTCTAGCGGCTATGGTGTCATATAAAATATCTTTATAACAAGTCGATCTATAAACTTCTATGATAAACAGCAGATGCGAAGAAAACACGAGCAGCGGAGACTACAATGGCTAAAGCGCTTTGAACAAAATACTTTGTTTAGTGAATATTCTTCACTGGCGTTAAAAAGGGGCTTTTCTGATAAACTGTTTTAATTAAAGAGTTGATTCGGTTTTGGCAGAATGGTTTCTCAATTTACAGAGTAAGACCTCAAATAGAATTGCAAAAGTTATTCTCAGCATTTTAAATCTAACTTATTTAATGTTTACGGAGTTGCTCAAACGGCTATGGTTTCTTATAAAATATTATTTATAACAAGTCGATCTATAAACTTCTATGATAAACCGCAGATGCGAAGAAAACACGAGCAGCGGAGACTACAATGGCTAAAGCGCTTTTAACAAAATACTTTGTTTAGGGAATATTCTTCACCGGTGTTAAAAGGGGGCTTCTCTGGTAAACTTTTTAAATTAAAGAGTTGATTCGGTTTGGGCAGAATGGGTTCTCAATTTACAGAGTAAGACCTCAAATAAAGTTGTACAAGTTTTTCTCAGCATTTCAAATCTAACTTATTTAATGTTTGCGGGGTTGCTCTAGCGGCTATGGTGTCATATAAAATATCTTTATAACAAGTCGATCTATAAACTTCTATGATAAACAGCAGATGCGAAGAAAACACGAGCAGCGGAGACTACAATGGCTAAAGCGCTTTTAACAAAATACTTTGTTTAGTGAATATTCTTCACTGGCGTTAAAAAGGGGCTTTTCTGATAAACTGTTTTAATTAAAGAGTTGATTCGGTTTTGGCAAAATGGTTTCTCAATTTACAGAGTAAGACCTCAAATAGAATTGCAAAAGTTATTCTCAGCATTTTAAATCTAACTTATTTCATGTTTGCGGGGTTGCTCAAACGGCTATGGTTTCTTATAAAATATTATTTATAACAAGTCGATCTATAAACTTCTTTGATAAACCGCAGATGCGAAGAAAACACGAGCAGCAGAGATTACAATGGCTAAAGCGCTTTTAACAAAATACTTCATTTAGGGAGTATTCTTCACCGGTTTTAACAGGGGGCTTCTCTGATAAACTTCTGGCAAGGAGCGTTCTGGCCAAAATTCAAATTATCACTGTTGACTAGGGTAGATTCAGTACTTGTCTTCTAGTCAATATTTTTCAACGAATATCTTAATTATTATAAGTTCTTCTCCCCATTGCCTTCTAATGTTTAACTCAGGTTTTTCAAACAAATCCCTTATGGAAGGCAACGTTTTGGAAAAGTTGAGGGAACTACGCGGTCAAATCATTAAACTGAAGCCGTCAAGGAACGTTGAGCATATCGAGTCCCGGGAATAAATTGAACAATTGGATTAAATTAAGGCCTGGGATTTAATCCGGTCCTGGGATGAAATTGAACAATGGAATGAAATTGAGTCCTGGGATATAATTGAGTCCTGGGATTTAATCCAGTCCTGGGCAATTTCCTGTTTGCCAATCTCATTTTATTAGCATCATAACCAAAATATGTTATCGTTCAGGGTGGTCCGCGATCATGAGTTTGATCTGCTTCCCATTCGTGGTTGATGACATTCCATATCTCTTTCGGAAGTATTGCTTTTTTATTTCAAATGCGTTGATTTTATTCTCGCATAGCAATGTGAATATTATTTACTGAAACCACCATTATTGTACATACCCTCTCTTTCATTACATCCATCCGTTTTTATATTATCTATTGCGTACTCTCGCTAAGCAAACTTCTCTTCCCTGTTAAAAAATAAAAAAGAATTTTTATTGGAAATTGATGAATTCATAGGAATAGTCATTAATCAATTCAACAATTTAGGACTAAGCTAAAACATGATGCAAAATCTGCAAATGATCCATAATGCCAGCAAATGATGATGAAGTTCATTAATGAAGCCCAAACTAAAATCAGTCCCTTGAAATATTTACATATTAATAGCCCCCAATATTAAAATTAATAGCCCAAATATTAAAATTAATAACCCCTAAAATTAAACTTAATAGCCTCCAATAATATCGGTTTTTTACAATCTGGCAGATTAAATTATTGAAAGACCTCCTCATCGTAACAAAATATTTAAAAAGGAACAAAACATATGAATTTGTTCCAGAGAAAAGAAAACATTAGGGTCATTAGCTGGAGGAAGGTCTTTGAAAAAACAATGGAAATCGACCTTCCTTATTTTATATTGTCTTATGAGGAAGGTATCTTAGCCTAGCCAAGTAGTATGAATTTAATTTGCTACAGAATCAATTGAAATGTGTTCAATCCATTACAGTTTATGTTGGATTCGTCTTGAATTTCCCTTCTAAGAATGATTAGCAAATTAACATTAAACGTATTTGATTTTTCACCAATGCATCATGATCTCTGAAATTCATTCCAATGCTTCAGATATTCATTTTCTTAATGCTCCAAACAAATTGTGTTCATGTCTTAAAAAAGGAATAGAAGTTAATTCAAGTGAAATACATAATCATCAACCAAAATACGTAATGTATGCAATATATTGCCAAAGATTGAACATTATTTAGTCTTTCGAGTAACAGATAAGAATTATTGAACCTTCTGTGACTATTTGACTAACCAAAATATTTTCGAAGGGTCTCTACACTTCAGGGTCAGCTATTGTTACAATTCATCAATAATCCCCAACCTTTTGCATGGCAAGTTTCCTGAATTGTTTTTGAGATGTCTCAAGACCTTCAAGGAAAAAAAGAGAAGTATTGAAGGAACTTTAAAGGCCAGCTATACTTACCTAGGAACCCCCAGCCCCTGGATGAAAAGTTTCATTAAATAGTGGCTATAATAATGCATGACCTTCATTAACATTAGAATGAATAAAGCTAAAACGAAGTAAGAAGAAATTACAGAATACAATGTTGGCACCACTTAACGTATTTAAAAGTTTAATATTTCAAGGTATAATGATTCACTAGATAACTACGAGTCATATCTCAACAATGCATTGGTATGAAGCTCAAACACCACGGCAAGGAACATCCTGTGTTTGAGGTTTTCATTTTTCATAAAGATTTCAGCGAACAGAATCATTTTTCAAAGTCATTAAACTGTATCAATTTCGACAAGAAATATTGAAATTCAGAAATATTGAATTTCAGATCAAAAGTCTTCAAAAGCGGAATGGTAAATGGTCCACAATTACTTTTTTAGATTCTAATATAAAAACACGCTTTCTGCCTACATTAATTTAGATACTTCGGTTATTCCAAATCCTTCCAAAGCATAGCAAAGGTACTTTAACCAGGGCCTCTGACGACTGGGGGGCCTTGGCAAACCCCCTCCCCAAGTGTTTACAAACTATGCCTTTTAAAAGGCAACACACCATATTTTGCAATGGTAATTTTCTGGCATCGAAGCTTGGCTCCCCACTTTTTTGGTCTCGTAGGTTTCCCTGTTTACTCATTTTCTATGAAACATCTTGATTTTTATAAAAGGGCTATCGCTAATTTAAATTTGCTAATACCCTAACCCTAACATTGACCAGCACTGGGATACGAGATGCGACATGATGGACTTGTCACGTATCGTGTCGCATGTTGCAATTATCCTGTCCCGCCGTGGTTTCTTACTATCTTGTCTCAATAACCTGTTGCAATGAGACCTGTTGCAATGAGACAGGATAAAAGCTAACCTACCCTGTTGCAATCTATCCTGTCCCGCTGCATTGCAACCTGTAGCAATCTATCCTGTCCCGTTGCATTCCTAGCCTTTCTTATGAAACGACATAAGGACTGCTAGCTATCCCATTTTTGAAGTGATAGCAATGTTTTTGAACGGGCACGCGGGGGGGGGGGGCGTTAAGTAGCTTCAATACTTTCGTTAATACTTTTCAATCATTTTTTTTAACAAACCAAGTGACTAATCAGCAAAGTCTATTTTTCTCACCAAAACAAGCAAACTAGCTTATGTAACTACGCGATTATATTTCCTAGAATTCGAGATGGACACAGAGAGTACAGAGAGCAACATGCAAACCGGGAACAAGTCACAAACAGTGGCAGCATGCAGCGACAATGCCAGTGAGTAAAAAATTTTTTTATCAAAATAGTAGCCGTTAATAAGGCAAGAAAAAACAAATCAAGTAAGGGCCCCCTCAGTCGTACATGATTTCCCGCTACCCGCCCAGTAACTATCATCTATTTATTATTTCAGTCATTTGTTATGAATTATGGGGGTAAACAACAACAAAGCAAGAAAGTAATCACAAAGTTCTTCATGGTATCGCCAACCTCCCAGCAGCTAGGGTTCTTCAGAAAATAGCTTTGTATGCGTGAAAGGGGGTTAGGAGAAAGGTTTTCCTGTAAAATTCCGGCCTGCCTGCCTGTGGGGGAAGTCAACATTCATTTCATGCTTCCACCACCAGCCCAATAGCTGAGGGCTTCTCTTTCTTTTGACAAAGCGCCTTGAAAAGGCAGCTCTGTTTGGGCCAGCTAGTTTCCTAGGTATTCTTCTTTTGGGAAGGGGCATGCCTGCCAGCCCTCACTTGATCTACTCTCCACATTGGCAAATGCAATCACTTTTTCACATCACAATAATCTAATTTCTTTTAATGCCACCATGTTTGTTGCTTCATGCTACAATGTTTTTTTACTCCTTCTTTCAGACCAAATAATGGACAGTGTGCCGGGACAGACTGAACTGGCTGGATCCTCTCACATCACAATTTCCTCCACGAAGGTGCAACATGAACTTTTTTTTTCTTTTTCTTTTCTTTTTGTTTTCTTTCCTTTTTCTCTTCCTTCTCTCTCCCTTCGGCGCAGGCAGCCTTTGGCTGCGTTATTTGTCGTTCTCCTTTTGCTTGCCACGTCATATTTTGATTTTATCCTACCAGATACTTTGGCTGTATACTAAGTCTTCTTTGCTTGCTTTGGTATTCGCTTTCACTTTAGTTACCGTTAGAGGTCACTTTTTGGGAGGTTTTGGTTAGGGTAACGGTTATCACATAGTATAAGGTAAGAGGATGAGGTTATGGGTTTTCTCAGTTTGGGGTTAGAGCCTTGGTTAGAGTTTTGTTTTTTTTGAGAGGGTTAGAGTTAGGGTTTCCTTCACAGACATAGGATTAGGGTTACGGTTAGAGACTTCTTAGGGTCAGGGTTAAGGAGTTTCAAATTTTTGTTTTTTAGAGTCAAGGTTTGAGCGAACTTTGTGGTTTGGGTCTAAGTAGCATGGTTAGTTTGATGTTGCGAGTCTGGGTTGTGGTAGAGTTTTGGTTGGGGTTTAGGTGAAACAGTTAATATAAGAGTTCTGTTGAAGGTCTGGGTAATAATTTGGTCTCTTGTTTTGGCTATCTTAGGAGAGTTAAGATTAGGGTTATTCCTGTACAACTTTAGGGCTAGATTTAAGCTCTGCTCCTGGTTAGGGCTAGGGTTATTGTTTGGGTGAGAGGATTATCATTAGGGCGTTGGTATGAATTATTGGATTAGGCTTATAGATGGATTTTAGGTACAAGGGAGTAGGATTAAGGTTAGGGTTGGGTTAGCGTTTGAGCTATGGTTATGGTTTTAGATTCTTGTATTTTTTTCTGGGTCAAGGTCAAGGTTAGGTTTAAAATTTGGATAGGATATGATAGGATTTAGTTGCAGACAGTTTTCTGTCCAAAACACACAATACAGTCAAGACACTCCAATTGGTTTAAAAATAGTCTGCATAGAGACATTTTCTTCCCTGTCTAATTTTCTTATTTTCCAAGTATGCATATGAAAGCCAATGCTTGCTGCCAAGTGCCTATTCAAAGACCTTCCAGAATACAGCTCTACTTTCTGCAAAAAAAGAGCTTTTAATGTTTTTTTCGTGAAAAGGCAACTAAGGGCCCCTCCTATTTTACTTTTTCGCAAGATTATGGCCCTTTTCTTGATACCTAAACTTTTGTGAAAAATGAAAGGCTATAGCCTTACTTTTTGGTGATATTTTGACAATTTTCAATTTTTACCGAAATTTGAAGTTCAAAAATTATCAAAATTGTACCGGAAAGAAAGGCTATAGTCTTGCAATTTTCACCAAAATTTTAGGACTACTTATTGTCAAACTTTAACCAAAATGTAAGACTATGGCCTTGCAATTTTCACCAGAATTTGAGGATCAAAAGAAGTTCCAAAATATTGTTAAAAAGTAAGGCTAAAGGCTTGCATTTTTCACCAATATTTTGCGGTTCAAAAAATGGTCAAAATGTTACCTAAAAGTAAGGCTATAGACTTGCATTTTTCACCGAAATTAAAGGTACAAAAAATTTCAAAACTTAACTAAAAAGAAAGGCTATAGTCTTGCATTTTTCACCAAACTTTTAGGATCACACAAAGTGCCAGATTATTGCCAAAAGGTAAGGCAATAACTCTTAATTTTTCACCAGAATTTTGGGATCTAGAAAAGTGCCATAATTTTGCGGTTCAAAAAATGGTCAAAAATTTAACAAAAAGGTAAAGCAATAGGCTTGCATATTTTACCAAAATTTTAGAATGAAAAAAAGTGCCAAAATATTTCGAAAAAGTAACGCTATAGCCTTACATTTTTCACCAAAATTTGAGGTTCAAAAAGCCTTTTCAAAATTTTACCAAAATGTTAGGCTATAGCCTTGCAGTTTTAGCCAAAATCTAAGAATCAAAAAATTTTTGAAATGTCACCAAAAAGTAAAGCTGTAGCCTTGCAATTTTCAAAAAAGTTTGAGGATCAAAAAAATTTCAAAACATTTCAAAAAGTAAAGCTATTGCCTTGCATTTTTTACTAAAAGGTAAGTTTCCAAAATTGTCAAAAAGTCGCCAAAAAGCAAGGCTATAGCCTTGCATTTTTCACCAAAATTTTAAGGATCAAAAAAATTGCCCAAATATTGTGCCATAAATTAAGGCTATAGGCTTTGATTTTTCACCAAAGTTTGAAATTTCCAAAATTTCACCAACAAGTAAAGCTATGGCCTTGCATTTCTCATCAAAATACTGGGAAGAAAAAAGTGTCAAAAAGTCACCAAAAAGTAAGGCTATAGGCTTATATTCTTCACCAAAATTTGTGATTCAAAAATGTTTCAAATTATTATCGAAAGAAAAGGCTATAGTCTTGCAATATTCAAAAAATTTTAGGATCAAAAATTGTCAAAATTGCACCAAATGGTAAGGCTATAGGCTTGTATTCTTCACTAAAATTTGTGATTCAAAAATTTCACCAAATAGTAAGGCTATGGCCTTGCAACTTTTACAAAAATTTTAGGATCACAATAAGTGCCAACTTTTTATCGAAAGAAAAGGCTATAGTCTTGCAATATTCAAAATATTTTAGGATCAAAAATTGTCAAAATCTTACCAAAAAGTAACGCTATAGCCTTGCATTTTTTACCAAAATTTAAGGATCAAACAAATTGCCAAAATATTGTGCCAAAAATTAAGGCTTTAGGCTTTGATTTTACACCAAAATTTGAGGTTCAAAAAATTCTCAAAATCTTATCAAACAGTAAAGCTAAAGCCTTGCATTTTCATCAACATTTTAGGGTCAACAAATTGTCAAAATTTCACCAAAAAGTAAGGCTATAGCTTTGCTTTTTTCACAAAAATTTAACTATTAGAAAAAAAACCAAAATATTGTGCCAAAAAGTAAGATTATAGGTTTCTATTTTACACCAAAATTTGAGGTTCAAAAAAAAACTCAAAATTTTACCAAAACGTAAACCTATAGCCTTGCATTTTTCATGAAAACTTTAAGATCAAACCATTGTCAAAATTTCACCAAAAAGTAAGGCTATAGACTTCCATTTTTCACCGAAATTTAGGGATCAGAAAAAGTTCCAAAATATTTCGAAAAAGTAAGGCTATAGGCTTGCATTTTTCACTAAAATTTGCGGTTCAAAAAATTGTCAAAATGTCACAAAAAGAAAGGCTATAGTCTTGCAATTCTCACCAAAATTTAAGAACAAAAATTGTCGAAATGTCATCAAAAGGTAAGGCTAAAGCCTTGTATTCTTCACCAACATTTAGGGATCAGAAGAAGTTCCACAATATTCCGAAAAAGTAAGGCTATAGGCTTGCATTTTTCACCAAAATTTGAGGATCAGAAAAAAGCCAAAACTTTGTGCCAAAATGTAAGTTGATAGGCTTCCATTTTGCACCAAAATTTGAGGTTCAAAAAATTTTGAAAATTTTGCAGAAATATTAAGTTATAGCCTTGCATTTTTTACCAACGTTTAAGAGCAGTAAAAGTGCAAAATTATTGCAAAAAGTAAGACCATTGCATTGTATTTTTCATCAAAGATTTAGGTTCAAAAATTCTCAAAATTTTACCAAAAAGTAAGGCTATAGCTTTGCATTTTTCACCAAACTTTGCGGTTCCAAAAATTGTCAAAATGTCACAAAAAGTAGGGCTGTAGGCTTGCATTTAAACCAAAATTTGATGTTCACAATATTTTCAAAAACTGTTCCAAAATGTAAGGCTATAGTTTTGCATTTTTCACCCAATTTTCAGGATCAAAAAAAATTCCAAAATATTCCGACAAAGTAAGGCTATAGGCTTGCATTTTTCACCAAACTTTGAGGATCAAAAAAAGTCCAAAATATTGCAAAAAAGTAAGGCTATAGCCTTGTGTTTTTCACCAAAATTTAAGGATCAGAAGAAGAGCCAAAATTTTATGCCAAAAAGTAAGTTTATAGGCTTCCATTTAACACCAAAATTTGATGTTCAAAAAAGTGTCAAAATTTTGCAAAAAAATTAGGCTAAAGCCTTGCATTTTTCATCAAAATTTTAAGATCAAACCATTGTCAAAATTGCACCAAAAAAAAGGCTATGGGCTTGCATTTTTCATCAATATTTGAAGTTCAAAACATTCTTAAGATTTTACCAAATAGTAAAGCAACAGCCTTGCATTTTTCACCAAAATTTAGGGATCAGAAAAAGTTCCAAAATATTTCGAAAAAGCAAGGCTATAGGCTTGCATTTTTTACCAAAATTTGCGGTTCAAAAAATTGTCAAAATGTCGCAAAAAGTAAGGCTATAGGCTTGCATTTTTTACCAACATTTGAGGATCAAAAAAGGTTCAAAACTATTTCGAAAAATTAAGGCTATAGGCTTGCATTTTCGCCGAAATTTGAGGTTCAAACATTTTTCAAATTTTTGCCGAAAAGAGAGGCTTTAGCTTTGCATTTTTCACCAAAAATTCAGAATCAAAAAATTTTCTAGATATCACCAAAAAGTAAAGTTATAGCCTTGCAATTTCTACCAAACTTTGAGGATCAAAAAAAGTTCCAAAATATTGCGAAAAAGTAAGGCTAAAGGCTTGCATTTTTCACCAAAATTAAGGATAAGAAAAAGTGCCAAAATATTGCCAAAAGTAAGGCTATAGGCTTGCATTTTTCACCAAAATTTAAGGATCAAAATCAGTCCCAAAATATTCCGAAAAAGTAAGGCTTTAAGGTTGCATTTTTCACCGAAATTTGAGGTTCAAAAAATTTTCAAAATTTTACCGAAAAGAATGGATATGGTCTTGCAATTAACACCAAAATTTTAGTATCAAAAATTGTCAAAATTTCACCAAAAAGTAAGGCTATAGCCTTGCATTCTTCACCAGAATTTAGGGATCAAGAAATATGCCATAATCTTGCGAAAAAATAAAACTATAGGCTTGCACTCTTTACCAAAACTTAAAGATTAGAAAAAGTGCCAAAATATTGCCAAAAATGTAAGGCTATAGGCTTGCATTTTTCACCAAAATTTCAGGATCAAAAAAAAGCCAAAATATTCCGAAAAAGTAAGGCTATAGGCTTGCATTTTTCACCAAAATTTGAGGTTCAAAAAAGTGCCAAAATATTCCGAAAAAGTAAGGCTATAGGCTTGCATTTGTCACCATTATTTAGGGATCAGAAAAAGTTCCAAAATATTCCGAAAAAGTAAGGCTATAGGCTTGCATTTTTCACCAAAATTTCAGGATCAAAAAAAGTTCAAAAATATTTCGAAAAAGCAAGGCTATAGGCTTGCATTTTTTACTAAAATTTGAGGTTCAAAAAATTGTCAAAATGTCACAAAAAGTAAGGCTATAGGCTTGCATTTTCAACTAAATTTGAGGTTCAAAACTATTTCAAATTTTTGCCGAGAGAAAGGCTATAGTCTTGCAATTTTCAAAAAATTTGAGCTTCAAAAATTTTCAAAATTTCACCAAAAAGTAAGGCTATAGCCTTGCGATTTTAACCAAGATTTGAGGATCAGAAAAAGAGCCTAAATTTTGTGCCAAAAGTAAGTTAATAGGCTTCCATTTTACACCAAAATTTGAGGTTCGTAAATTTTTCAAATTTTTGCCGAAAAGAGAGGCTTTAGCTTTGCATTTTTCACCAAAAATTCAGAATCAAAAAATTTTCTAAATATCACCAAAAAGTAAGTTATAGCCTTGCAATTTCTACCAAACTTTGAGGATCAAAAAAAGTTCCAAAATATTGCGAAAAAGTAAGGCTATAGGCTTGCATTTTTCACCAAAATTAAGGATAAGAAAAAGTGCCAAAATATTGCCAAAAAGTAAGGCTATAGGCTTGCATTTTTCACCAAAATTTAAGGATCAAAGGCAGTCCCAAAATATTTCGAAAAAGTAAGGCTTTAAGGTTGCATTTTTCACCGAAATTTGAGGTTCAAAAAATTTTCAAAATTTTACCGAAAGGATATGGTCTTGCAATTAACATCAAAATTTTAGTATCAAAAATTGTAAAAATTTCATCAAAAAGTAAGGCTATAGCCTTGCATTCTTCACCAGAATTTAGGGATCAAGAAATATGCCATAATCTTGCGAAAAAGTAAAACTATAGGCTTGCACTTTTTACCAAAACTTAAGGATTAGAAAAAGTGCCAAAATATTGCCAAAAATGTAAGGCTATAGGCTTGCATTTTTCACCAAAATTTCAGGATCAAAAAAGTGCCAAAATATTCCGAAAAAGTAAGGCTATAGGCTTCTAAATTGCATGTAGAGAACTTTTTAGAGGAAGAACTCTTTCAATAGTTAGAAAACTAATCGAGGAGAAAGCACCCCCTGATAAAATTGAAGCAGAACTGCTAATAAGGACTTTTTCTTAGCCAAGTTTTAAATCAAACAGTGTTAGGATTGACAAGGCAGAATTAATAATCCAAAAAGAAATGATTTTAGATTGATGATCGTTGAAAACTTTTTACAGATGAAGATCTTCTGATATAATCAGGCATAAAATTCCACCACGGGACACGTTTAGGTAAATTGATTAAATTAGATAAATTGAAAGGAAGGAAAGAATTGGTCTGAAAAATGTAAAAGAAGAAAAAGACGAGGGGGGCTACAGTTCTACGATCGTTCAGTCCACTATTTTCACTTGAAGAGGAGGTCAAGCCTATATTAGATAAAAGGACCATTTAGTTTACTTGACAATTTAGAAACAGCATAAAAAGGAACGCTGTCAATCACATGTGTTATGGTGGCCTTGAATAGTTATAAATAACAGGATAAAATTCAAACTGCAAAATTGTATTGTTAAATCGAAATACGCCAAAAGAAACAACAAAAACTTTTATTAGTTTTAAACCACATTGATTAATAATTAATTATATGAAAATGAATTCATTTCGCAGAATTTTAATCTGATAAATGAAAGTTGTTGATGGGTCACGAATTCATTTAGCATCATCTCTACAGAAAAACCTGCAGCAAACATATTTTATGTTTAAGCAACAGTTTACTTATTTGACAACGTTTTACTTATCCAACAACATCTGAGCGCGACATACATAAATTGCATTATGGCAAGAAGGCAAACACTTTAAGTAAAACTCGTTGCTACAAATATGGCCTTCTATTCTCAATTGGGTATGTACTTCAATTATCTTTTAAAAATGTTTCAAACTTATTGATTTTAAAGTACCAGTATTATGTCAAAAATCTATTCATTTCATTTGTTGAAATAGCATCTTTCAATTTAAAGAACACAAGATCTTAAGAAGATTAATTTTTCATAAATAAAACACAGTGAAATAATGTGGCAAGTATATTTTTGTAACCATTTAAAACGACCTCTCGAAAGAAAGGGAAATCATTAACTTTTTTTATATGCTCTTTTTATTGACTTATATGAGATGATTCAATTTTAATTTGTCGAAATGAAATTTTTGCCCAAATTTTCTTTGCGATAAAATTTTTATTAAGAGAATTAGTCAGAGTTATTACTCACAAAACCCTGAGTAACAATGCTGCAATTAAAATTCGATTCTTAATAACTAAACGACAACAAAAAAGGCATAATCTATTGTAATATATATTTCAGGATATAAATGTTATAAATGAATTGAAATCCTCACAATTTGAAAATGATGATCTTTTTCAGATCTCAGAGAGGCCTTTTCATTATTTGATAGAAATGGAGATGGTAAAATATCTTGTGGTGAGATTGAAGCAGTTTTAAAGAAAATGGGATACAATTTATCTCCTGATGAGTTGGAAAGTATGCTTAAAAAAGTTGACAAAGATGGTAGGTTCCCATTATGAAACAAGCCATTGTTGTGAATATTTATTGGTAATAAATTGATTTTAAATCATGTTTTAAGTAATTTCATACCGTTAATACTACGGTGCACGTTACAATTTAACCAAATAACCAGTGAAATCACTTAATAGAATTACTTAGCACAGACATACTTTCAAAGAACAAATCTTTCAATGTTTGCATAAATCTCCATCAATTCAATGCTGATAAGTCTCTATTCTGCGTTTTTAAACTTTGTTTTATTCACCCTCTTTTAAGACACTCTCTTTTTAAACCTGAATTGGATTGTGTGAAGTGATACATTTGCCTAAATAACAAGCTAGCAAATCAAAGTGGAAATACTGAAATTTTGAATGATAAAGTCAATTTTATATCCTTTATACATATTCCGTTGCTTTGATAAAAATTTGAAGCCTGCCTTTCTCTGCTCAAAAATCCTTCGCATCTATTGCTGAAATCCAAAGCAATTCAAAACAATCCAAAAATTTAACCCATCCTTTCACTGTTACAAGAGCAAAATGTTAGATAACTTCCAAACAAAGATTGCAGTATTGAAATAATATAATGGTTTTATAGGGAATGGCGTCATTGATTTTGAAGAATTTACAGATATGTTGCAAGGGGAGTCAATATCGTCAGAAAGCGAAGCTGAGCTGATGAAAGTATTTCAGTCACTTGACAAAAAAGGAAGGGGTTATATAGGAGTAAGAGAACTAAAAAACATGACAAAAAGTGTTGGTCAAAGAATCTCAAAAAAGGAAATCAGACAAATGATAAGCATTGCAGATTTGGATGGTGATGGAAAAGTGAATTATGATGGTAAATATGAAGAATATTTAATCAATCCCACAAGCCTCCTTGTTTACCTATTTGGTGTGGGTGTTTTTGCTAATGAATTGTGATGAAATGCTGCCAAAAATCTTTTTCGCAAATTCTTATTCATTTAAATCTTATTTAACATATCTGCTAACGGTTGAATATGAATAAAGCAATCAATAAATCAACCAAAGGAAATAAAAAAGGTAAGGGAATATATGAAAAATAAAAGTATGATTTTATTAATTTGTTTCAGAATTTAAAAAAATTATGAAGAATAAAGAGGCATCCGAATGGAATTGAAGGAGCTTGCTGAATATTTTCGTAAATTAATTGTGTGAAATTACATATGTGTAAATGAAAATAGTTTTATAAATCTGTCAATGGATATTGTTTCAAATCTTATTTGGCAATAAGATGTAAATTAGAATTACTTACTGACCTACTGACTTCCGGTAAATTAGAAGTCAGTTAATAACCTTATTAATACTTATAAATTATTAAGCATTATTTAGTCATCAATTCAAAAGCCAATTTAAAGCAAAAACGAGTTTGTCCCAGATTCATGTAATACCGTTCCCACTAACTAATAGGCCTAAAATGGTAACCAAAGAAATTCTGGAATCAAACAAAACCGTAAATTCATTCACAATTAACATTAGAAAATATTGATCGAGAAATACCAACTTAATCAATGTCAGCTACCTATTTGCTGCCCTAAACTCAATACTTTTGAATCCAATCATTCAAGTAATGCCATACATATTTATACGCATAAGAAAGACAAAATCGGATGGTTTCAAAGATGTTGTAAGCCAAAAATAGATCTTGCAGTTAAAGTACAGTAAATAATCAAAATGTTTTACTAACCTCAAAATGATTTATAAATCATGCAATCATTAAAAAGGAATGAACTACCCTCCAACCGTCAGCTTAAGTGCGTAGAATGTTTCAAAATATAAATAAAACAACTGTAGCTCTATATATGGATGAACACTGTATAACAAAATGCCATTTCATTTCAATGAATAAGAGTTCA
Source organism: Catostylus mosaicus (assembly GCA_964019065.1). Taxonomy (NCBI): domain Eukaryota; kingdom Metazoa; phylum Cnidaria; class Scyphozoa; order Rhizostomeae; family Catostylidae; genus Catostylus; species Catostylus mosaicus. The sequence continues at coordinate 6,859,677 of OZ025200.1, read as the reverse complement.
TTTCTACATTAAATCATTTAACGTCCACGGTTTGAAACTGGTTAAGTTGAACTTACAGATGATGCTTCTACAGTGTCACTACATATCCTCGTAGAATAATCTTGTAGATTAATGTCACATCACCTTTAACTATAAACTGAAAAAGCAAAATATCATTAATGTTTATTGTAGAAAATGGTTGATGAATTATATCACTTAGTATAAAAGTGCAATAATCACAATATTCATTGTTTTATGTTCCTTGCATGTATCATGCAAAGGGCGATTGTTTGTCCATTAGCATTTAGCAAAAACCAATCAAATATCATTGATTAATGACTCTTTATTATTCTTTCTATGAATCATAAATCGAATTCCTTTTTAGTCAAAAAAATCCATGCAAATTCTCATAACAATGCCAATTTTCCCCTCTATTTTATAACTATCATTGCCCACTAATAACCAATTACATCCTATTTCCACAATGTCCAATTTCAATACACAACAAAAATATGTTTTTAATTGATTTTGCATACACAAAATGGCCTTTTCCTTTCTGAAACATTACAAACAGCCATTTGCTTCGTTTTAATGATTGGATAAACTGTTACTTTAAATCGAATAGAGTAACAGGTTCAAAATTGTTATTGGCTAAATAAATTAAATGTGCTTGATGTTAAAAGATGAGAAATTTCATACCGTCACGGATGTATGTACAGGAGAATTTGGCTAAAAATGAATTAGGTTCAATTAAAACAAATTCATTTGGATAAAAAATAAAGTAGTTTGTGTGAAAAGAAAACTCATTTAGACTCAGAAAACTTAGATAAAATTTTGGTCAAGAGTAATTAAGCCTACTATGTTTTCAAACTCAAAAATTAGTTCATAACATCATCTAATGAAAGATCTTAAAGACACCTTCGAGATAAATCGTCTTTCCTACTAACGGTATTCGTTTATGGGAAAAGTCGGGATTTAACAAATGGGATTCTAAACTAAGGGGATGACGGCAATAATTTCAAAATGAAACATCAAATTGAATTAATCAAAATAGTGACATATTTACATCATGGTCATTCGGCGGTTTCCATCGAATTGAAATGGATTTCTTTAAACCGATATCGACACCACCCTGAAGTAAATGAAATTAATAAAATCAAATATTTTATTAGGATTTGATTGTGAAAATCACTAACGTTAACATCCTTTTTTGATTTGGTTTTTATGAACTTCAAAATTGCACAAATAAACAGAAAAATGGTTTATTATACTGTCTTCATACCTTGAGCGGATCAAAAGAAAACCCAAAATCATTCGCTTCTTTCAAATTTTCAAAAGAGAAATCACAAGACTGCAGAAAAATTGATAAATGATTAGAAAAATTAGATGGGGAAATTATGTTCATTGGAATTGAATAATCATGAAACAATGCATTTGATAAAATTAGCAGAATGAAAAACAACATAATAACAAGAAAAACAAAAAACGTCAAAAATGCTTCAGAAGAGCTTTTTTTTTTACATTTGTTTTTTAAATCAATTATTGCATAAATACATGAAAGTATTTTAAGTTTAAGTTTAAGTGTGCACCTTTTTTGTCTGTATATTTGCTTTTATACAGCCTATTTCAATATGGCGAATGCAATCACTAAATTCATTTTCAACCAAATGACATTTGAAAGTTAATAATTCAACCTCTTGAAACGTTTTTGAATCTTGCACTGAAATGAAAAAAAAAGAAAAACTTACAATCAACGAATGAAAATTCTAAATGTAACATAAAATTTGAAATTTTCCACAAACATTAATTTGTTCCTTACAAAAGTCGATATCCATGGTTTATAATTTCCCATCATAAATCACTTGAGACCTTTGTTCACAATGCCAATTACTGTCCACTAAGATGCTAATTATAAAACCCTCATCCATCTGCCAAGCATAAATCATTAGGTGCATATTAGCAAGACTCACCTTCAATTTCTTCCATTTGAAATGTAGTAATATGACTTTCTTCTAAAGGCTTTAATCGGTCCCATCCGCAGAGGTATGTCATAAAAGGCCAAGCACGGGCAAGTAGCTGCACACGATGACTTTCATCCTTAAGTTCAATGACATATTGTTATTTATTTACTTTCTATCTTTATTTAGACAAAATCCTTTCTTTATCATAGCATCAGATTTGAAAGGCAAATAAAATTGTTTTCATATAAAAGTGAGTGTTAGCGATTGAAAAATATCAAGTATTGTTGAAATTGTTAATATGATGAAAAGAGACTTAAAAAATCATGAATTGTCACAAAATGATCAATACGTCAAGACTTCAAACAATCCATCGATCACAAAATCTGTCAAACGATCTACACAAAGATGAATAACTAAACAATATGACTTAACAGCTAGCAACATCAACTGGCTTAATATTAAATGGAATTGCAGAGTTGTTGCAAATTGAAACAAAAGCATACTCTTCCGTTGACATTTATAAAAAGTTCATCTGCAAAATGTTCATTTTGATGATCAGCAGTGAAACTGATGACAAAGTCTTGAAAGTCGCCTACAATAGAAAATAAAAAATATCGCTTTGAAGAAGAGACCCAAAACTCAATGCATTAAAACTTCATGAGGATTTGCTGATAATTAGGGATGTTACCCATTTCAATGGATGAATATAGATATCCGATCAGAATAGATATTCAAAACTAGCAAGAAACTAATTCGCTGCTACCAACAAGCATAACTATTTTCAGTACAACAGAAGCTAAACTTTCCATGTAGCTTACTTCTTAATAATTCTTATTGTTGCATATAAATATATGATTAATGTAGTATGATAAGGTGATACCTGGTTTTATGGTACATTGAACAGGCTGACAATCAAATGGAATAACTCCACTCATGTTGCTGCAACCTAAATTACAAATAAACAAACAAATAACTTAAATGTCGTTTCATACATTGAATTCCAGAGTGATCAACAATGTTAAATAGATTTCATCAAGGCCAATTCAACAAATTGTGATAAATTTTCATTTAACTATTTTACTTCAATGTTAATGCATTATTGTAACGATAGAAGCTTCTACTTTGTTAAATGGTAAATCTATTAACTAAAAATGTTCATATTGAATTCATGAAATAAACAGCTCAGCAGATGCATTTCAAAGTATCTATCACTTGCATGCTGTCTTGATGCAGGAAAAAAATCAACATACCGATGACGTAATTATCAGTTGAAGAAGAAGATTCATAATTGAATGACTTTATATCACGCGGAAATGATTGAGTTCGTCCATGTTTTGATGGTAATAAACTTCCAAGTTTCATATCAAGAATGAGTGATAAATCTGATGTATTTGTTATCTACATAGGAGAAAATTAACTATTTCTTAATGATATCTTTGATTTTGAAAAAGAATAGTAGAAAACTAAAAAGTACAATTCCCCTTTATGCCGGTAAACTAATCAACATTGTAATAATAATGTTAGTATCAATAACTGAAACGATATTTTCAAATTGTCAGCTTGTAGCTGACCCACCTTCAATGTGGGCACTGTGTTTTAATCACTTTGTGGATCTGATAGTGAATATATTTTGACATGAAGATTAACACGTTAAGGGAACCATTGCAAAAATCAATCAACCATTAAGATTCATTATCAATATTAAAGCTTTGAATAAAAAAAATTGCAAAAAGGTAGGATTTTAAATAGAAAAGCAAATGGGCACCTTTAAAATGTTTGAGATCGTATCACCAACAAGAGCATCACCAACATCCAAAACACCATTTGCAGCTGAAAGCATTAATGATGGACTAACACCACGTCCTTTCAATTTCAGAGTAACCATAGATTGTTCACCTCCGATTCTGAAGACTTCATAAAACTAAAAACCAAAATAATTACTCACGAGCAAAGCATTTTTAAAATCAAACGGCAACTATCATTTATTAGCAAAAACACAAAAATGTTGATGCCAGAGCAAAACATTTATAAAAGTGCTTTCAAATTCTTTCACACAATGACAATAAGCCTACAAGATGAAGTGATTATTAGTTACAAAGAAACTTTTTTATCATATGAATCAAAAATGAAAATTGCTTCCCAAATTTCAGCATTGGTCCTAAACCTCTCAAGACATAAAGATAGGAGCTAGGCCAAAGATTATGCAATTATGTTAGAAAAGCAGCAAAAAAGAAACCTCCTGGGATTGTTGCGGACAAAATGCCATTTTCATGCTATGAATTGCATCTGGTGGCACATCACGCAAAGCATTAACCAATTCAAATGGACCAATAGGATTCAACGCTGTTGATGACAGCTTAAATTAGGTTAAGGCGATTATGGAAAACTTGAATAGTGCAAATATTAGCAGCTTCATGTTAAAAAAAATGCACAAAGAGAGTCTAGAAGTCAAAAATTGAATATTGAAAGGATACATTTATTGGTTGTTTTGATATATTTTGAAGCGAAATAATCTTTGACAACTTTTGCCCTACATTTTGCAAAAAAAATAATACATTTGTGCAATAAATAATGGTAAATAAAATGAACTTAAAGAAACAAACATCTTTCAACAATACAAAAAAAAACTTAAATAGCTACCAGAATGGTTTAAATTCCAAAAAGATTAAATACAAGGTCACGATTAATTGCAAATCTATTTTACAAATAAATTGAAAGTAAAAAATTGGCAATGAGTATTGAAAAACATCAATTCAACGAAACAAATTGAAAATACATTATTCTTGAAAATGTAAGTATAAAATCCTTTGGGTAAACAGCAGAGCTAAATTTAATAATGTGAAGTATGATTAATGATGATTTATTATGATTTATGTTGATTTATGTTGATTTATGTTGATATATGATGATGTATTCATTTATAAATTTTGATTAAACCTCAAACCTGTAGCAACGTTTCCAAAGTCAATCAATGATTTTCCTTTATCAGAAATGACAACAACTGATGGTTTGACTGAAGGACAATGCAGCTCCAAATGCAAAGTATAGTAGTTGCTACAAAGACAACGAATTAATCTAGCATAAAATATTGGCTTTAAACTCTCATGATCTTAAGGACTCTGGGATAACAAGCAACAGAAGGTGATTTCGCATAAAAATATATGAAATGGGCAAAAGGTGGGCAGTGAACGCATTACGATAGTGACCCAACGACAATACTGCATTTAGATGTGCCCATATATACGAATAATAAATTATTATTGCTACTTAACAATGATCTATTTTAAACATAAAATTATTTAACTTCCTGTATCATTATAAAACAGTAATTAAATAATTTTATACGATGTTAAGCAAATAATAGATACCTAAATTCAAGTGTTGAGTTGATTTTGCTTTCACCAAATGCAAGGTAGCAAGGAATATAGTATCGCTCAAATGAATTATCAAAAGACTTTAACAATGACAATTGTGCAGCTTCGTATTCCTCTGATCTGAAAATCAACAATAAACAATTTTATATATATATATATATTCGTATAGATCAGTACAATAACAATATTACTTTCTACTTTACAATTTCTAACTGTTTCTATACTACACTACAGGGACTAAACCATAAACAATTCAGCAGGGAGCGGCATTTAATATATTTCATCCGAGTAAAACTTTGAAAAAGATGATAGCATACATGTACAAGGCCTTAGTGCGCTATACCTATGTACAAGTCTCTTTTCAGTCTCTAATCTGTTTGTGCTATTTGCATGCCACCTTCCCATTATCTTAATAAATCTTTTACAGTTGTTATTGTGCATTAGAAACCCTTTATCGACAGTATTCGATGAACATAATAATAATTATAATAAGTAATTATAATAAATAATAATAAGCAGCTTTCAATCTAAAATCAAATATAATTTTGTGATAAAAAGCCGCTTACCCAACTATGATGTCATCTATTGTTAAATTAAGACAACCAGACTTCGATCTTGATGTTGATGAAACTTCTCGTTGCCCTGGAGACCCGCTTCTTTTTGCTGACTTTTGCTCCAATTTTCGACCTTTCATTTTATTTTTCACCTTTAGTAAACAAAACTTAATGCTCAATATGCATCAAAATGATAATTAGAAACTAATCAAAAACACTGATGGATAGAATAATAAATGCGAAACATATTACTAACTGTTTCTTTCGTTTCTTGAGATACTTGTAATTCGCTGTTATTCATTGCTTCAATTTCATCTTGTTTTTCCAGCATTCTTACAGCCTCTTTTTTTATTGCAAGCTCTTCAATCTTTGGACTAAATGTAACCAGTATCATCAATTGCTAAAAGAATAAACAGGCTTGATGTTAGGTTTTTTGGGATGCTGTGTATATTATACAAGAATTCTTTGTAATAACAATTTCAGCACATTATTTTATTGTTAAATTGTGATCTTTTATCTGATGCAATCGCAACAACTGGCCATAAAATATGTGCTTAAATTCAATGGAAAATAAAAAAATCATGAATTTATTCACACCTCTCCTGGTTTTAAAGTTCCAACGGAGGGAGAGATTGAAATTGGTGCATTATCTGGAACAAAAAATTGGAAAGATGTTGGCCCAACAGGAAAGACAGGTCCATTTCCAATTCTTGGAACAGGATGGGTATATTCATTTGGATCATTGTGTGAATTCGTGATGAATATTTTTGCAGCAGTGACGTCATTTACCGCAGTTGATTTAAACTTAATCAACGATTCTGAAAATTTCATTGGAGGCAGAACACCGACTGCTGAGCATGAAATGTTGAATTCTCTTCCAATTCCTGACTTGCAAATCAAAGCAAACTTGTATTCCTGCAAAAAAATCAAAGCAGTTCATTGGAAATTTAGCATTGGATAGAAAACAAACCAATATAAATAAAACCTTAAAAAGATTCATTTCTGCGAAATATACGACAAAAGTAAATAGGTATTTTAGAAGAGCATTTGATTGTGCAGTGCTTGCAATAGAAAAGCATGATTCACAAATTAAAATACCTTGGCTTTTTTAGGGCTGAAAATGATATCAATTGGAAGTGATTCTTCAGGAAGCAATGTACCAAAACCATCATTTGGCTGAACTTCAATTGTCTAAAGGAAATATCAAAAACAATCATCTTCAGTTATGTAGTACTGAAGTCAATAAGAAAAGATCAACGCAACAACCATGAACCATGATAATTAAATTGAAAATGAAAATAAATGCCAAATCCAAGGTAGTCAAATTAACACCTCGTTGTGAAGCTTTGATCTTAATTGATAGTTCAGCTTGTCAGTAGATTTCAAGTGCTTTCATATGCAATCCAAATGAGACTAACAATAAGTAAGTGTAGACTAAACAATAACATACTTCAGGTGTACTGGTGAATCCATAAGCCTGAGAAAGAATTGATTTATTTCTCAAATTTATTGTTTTCCGTACTGATTCGAATATTGTACAGAATCCGAAATCCACGTGACCAATATCAAACTCAAAATCAGAAGACGTCACGACAGCTTTGAATGTGAATGGAACAGGTCTGGTCTGTTGACAAGAATTGAATTAAAGTTTTCATAACTGGTTTCAAATGAAGAAAAATACGGCACCTAATGCCTAACACATAAGACAATATATTTGATCCAAATTAGAATGATTGTAATTTACTAACAAAAAATTAAATACAAAAATTACGAATTTTGATAATAAATAATGAAGAATGGTATAGAAACATCAAAATAATTAATAGATTTTAAAAGCAGTCCTAGATGATGGTTGAATATTTACCTGATCAGCAACTCGGATGAGAATACTTGCATTAAGCAACCCAGTTTCCCTGTTAAAAAGTGACGTAGCCGATGATGTCAAATCATCTGATAGCAGGGAAGCACGTGGAAGAAACTTCAACTGTGCGGAGAATTCCGATTCTGCTTGGATGTAGGCGGTTTTTGGCAATATATCGATATAATCACGAAGATCCTTCGGAATTTGAAACGTTAGCCTCAGCGCAGATGTTGCCCTGTAAAAGAGAAACTTAAAATAGAGTTGTTTATGTTATTGCAAGGTTGATGTAAAATATCTATACTATAAATCTGCACATTGCTTATGATTCCTTTGTAACAAACAACATAGCAAACAAAATAGTTAGGTTGTGCAAGGAGGGAGAAAATACTTATATTTAGTGGCAACCATTTAAAAATCAAAAGAATATTTTTGGGCGAAGGTGCTTTTACTGAATAAAGGCGCATGTGAAGCAATAAGAAGATATACAGCATTACGTGAAGATATGCATAGAAATGGTTTACCATACCTAGAAATTATGGTGCAGTATTTAAAATATGAAAGTAAAAAGAAAGTAACTTACCGGTTATGAACTATAATTGCATCTTGATATAAGCGATCAAACATACAAATTTTCATATCGATGATCTAAAAATAATTAGCAAATAATTATTATGCTGAAATTCAAGAAATTCTCCCCAACGATAAGATTAATTTTTAAATTGTTTTAGACTATTCAAAACTACATATCATATTATTATTTATTGAAAGGAATAGACAAAAAATACCTCTCTCTCTACCCAAACAGGCACATCTACAGCATTACCAAATGCTTCAATAGCAATCTAAAAAATATCATCAATATATTTTTAAATCTTATTTCCGCTTGCCACATCGAAAGTCAATTAACACTTCAATGACAAACCGTAAATACATGAATTAGTTTTTTTAATAAGAATTTTTCTTAATAGCTCTTTGTAGCTATTAAAAATCAATTTTAGATTAAAAATCGGAGGGGAAGAACGATGATGATTCACATCATGCTGAAATATCAGTTACAAAGCATTACAATTTGTTTTTTCATTTTTTCCATCTGTTTTGCAACTGATATGTCCACACGATGTGGTTCATCATAATTCTTGCGCTCCAGTTAAAAAATGGGAAGTGACGTACATCGGTAGATTCATCATCATTGAATATCAGTTTAAACTGAGATCTAAAGACGCCAGGGATGAGTGGAAGGAAATTTATCTCCAGTTTAATGGTCGAGAACGGTGCAATCAATCCCTTGTTGGACTAGAACAGAAAGGTAAAAAGTGTCATAAGATATATACTGGAATGTAATTAGATAATGACATGCTTTTTTATAAGGCATTGGTCAATTTATGAAAAGCGTGTTAGCGTTAAAAATGTAACTTGGTTTTATTGAAGAACATTAAACCTCTTTGTTTTTAGCTTGTTTCATACCTGACTACTGAAAACTTGGCTTCGAGATGGAGTTGTTGCCTTTTCAAATGATATAGTGTCTATCAATGAAATATGAAGGTTATTTACTTATTCAAATATAAAGTTGAAAAATAAATGGAATAACATCTAACTCATGAGGTGAGACAAATAATAAAATAAGGAAAAAAATTGGTTTTACGCCGGCAAAAAGAAATGAGATGTGAGAGAAAAAGCAAACGTGTTGAGAAACCAATTCGGATAAGAAAAAAAACATGTAAAAATACAACAATTAATTAAAAAGATAATATTTGGTTGCAGTAGAGATATTATACAATTATTTCTTATCTTAATCATAGAACAAAGATGCAAAATGTAAGTCAAAACCTTTATCATTAATGCCACTACCTTTATCATCATCATCATCAATGATTTCATTCAAGTCTTCAGTTGTTAATGCTGCTATGTCAGAATCAAGTTGCTGATCTGCAAAAAAACAATTAAAACTAAATTTGGCTCAGATTAATCAGTTAAAAATTAGATAAAATTTAGATGTACATCACAGCAACGCACCGCTATTTTGGAACCTGTTTGCATTCTTTATCTTTACAAAATTGAAGACAATCCGTAAAAATGATGAAGGATTGAAGAAGAATTGATTAATGATTGATGAAGGATTGATGAAGGATTAATGAAGAATTGATTAATGATTGATGAAGGATTGATGAAGGATTGATGAAGAATTGATTAATGATTGATGAAGGATTGATGAAGGATTGATGAAGAATTGATTAATGATTGATGAAGGATTGATGAAGGATTGATGAAGAATTGATTAATGATTGATGAAGGATTGATGAAGGATTGATGAAGAATTGATTAATGATTGATGAAGGATTGATGAAGGATTGATGAAGAATTGATTAATGATTGATGAAGGATTGATGAAGGATTGATGAAGGATTGATTAATGATTGATGAAGGATTGATGAATGAAAGTCCTTCTTTTGTTTGCAAAAGATACACTAAATTTGCTAAAAAAGTTACCTTTGATTTGAATAAACTGAAATTCGGTAGACAGTGCTCCATTATTCTTTAATGTAATAGTTTTCCGTCGAGTTTCTCCAACAACTTGGCTTTCAAAATTCACTTCATTTAAATCAACGCTCAACTGAAAATTTAAGTGCTCCATTATAAAATGTAGCAAATAAATAGAGTTACATGTTAGATGTTAGATGATTTACTTCTACCGTGATGAAAAAAATTAAGAAATTCAAGAAATTTATAGCCAAATAGTTTGTATTGATCGGAAAAATATTGAATGGAATGAAGTGACAAAAAATATAGAAATATAATAATAATGGAGCTCACCTCACATCTCTTTTTAAGACATTTTACATGAACTGAAAATGGACCAGTTTGCGCCAAAAAATTAATTTCACCAAATATATCATCATTTATCTATAAATATAAAATTTGCATTTTTGGATGATACACAAATATTGATTTGCGAATCAGCATGATGGTTATTTATCATGAACATCAAAGAGAAAGATGACGACCAAATGTTTTTAAAATTAGTATGCGTTTATTTACAAATACTTCTGTATTTAACAAAGTATGTGACATACCATGGGTGTAAAAATTGCAAGAAAATCACAGGTTAAACCAGCTGACATTGGACCAGGAGGGTCGAAACTGTAACAGGAAATGCATAAATAAAAACTAAGAATTATTATGTAATATAAAGATAAAATTATCATTTACTATCATTGAATACTTTAAAATCAACCATATTACAATAAAAGTAAAGTTTAAACAATGCAATCATCAGCCATTAGAGAACTTAGTTCATTAGAAATTGCATGAAAAAAATCAAAGATTTGTCCGTAAAAATGGAGATTTATTACCCAAAAAAACATACTTAATATCAATAAAATCTTTGAGATTGTCAGAAATTCCAATGAATTTACAAAAGTTTTGCGAATATGAAACATTTGTTAGCAAAACTTTCTTCTTGTACACTCTACCCAAATCGAAATCCTACAAAATTAAATTTGAAATAATCAAGGATAAACAAAATGCTTGCCTTTTTTTGTAATTGCGTTGGCTGCATTTTAGCTCAACTTTGTCTAATAGACCATAAAGATGAAATATTTCAAGAAATCATTGATTTCGAGAGTCGAGACTAAGGAAGTTCAAAGAGTAATTATTATGATTGATTATTCAACAAGCAAAGGAAATGATCTTCACTTTATGCATATCTATACTTATAATAACATATGCTAAAATGGTAATAACAAAATATTGCAATGCATAAAATACCTTGAATTCCAATATATCTGGCTTGCTATAAAATGCCGCACCCTAACAATAAAACACAACTGAATAAACAAAACGTTTATGCAATACCATAATAGTTTATTAACATCAATAGCATTATTTCTAAAGGGTCATAACGAGGTGAGATAGAAGCTAACTACTATGAAAAAGTGTTTTCCACTGCAAGTTGAAGGCTTTTCTAGGCAATGCAATGGCTAAGATTTCATTACATTACGATAATTTCATTCGACAGAAAATCCCAGAAAAGTGCAAATAGAAATAACGTATCCACCTTAAATTCCCTTCCAGCAGCAACTTGCGTTTGTATAATGTTCTCTCTTTGCTTTTCCAATGCTTCGATAATCATTTTCTAAAAACCACAAATGATTATACCAGTAAACAAAAGTAGTCTGTAATTTTAGAATCAAAATTTCTGTAATTCAGTTTTTCATCCATTTAAAAAGGTTATTCTAAGGAAATGATCAGAAATGAATTTGTGTAATTGTTTCAAACTTGAGCAGCGCAATTACAATACAATACGTTGCAATTACAAGACAATACGTTGCAATTACAATACAATACGTTGCAATTACAGGACAATACGCTGCAAGTTTAGAAAAAATTAATAAGATTTAATTTGTACCCAAAATATTTCATCCTACAAGATATTTCATCCTACCTGCTCATAGTCTGTGTAATCCTTTTTATCACCTCTCCAATTAGCAGTATCGCCATTAGTTTCCTAAAATGTAAGATGATACTGCAAGCAAACAAATGAATAAAAATCAGAGCCTGGTAAGTTAAGTAAATAATGCAAAATACAAAACCAATCAATTGATTAATTAGCACTTGATGAACATTTTTAACATCATTATAATAATAATAATAAATTGATTACACATACCTGAGTTTGATCTGTTTCCCATAATCCTTTGAAGTCCGGAACAACAATCACTTCTTCTTCTGACTCCCTGAATAAAGACGTCAAACATGCAATGAACTATAAAGATCTAAATGTTGGTTTAGAAATTTATTTCTTTAAATGTTCAAGTTTCAAATAACAATTTGCTCATTGAAAAAGAACGTACCTACTGATAATGATACTGATAAAATATTTAATATAAATTATTTAATACAAAGATAGCTACACAAATTTTAATTTACAGATTCAAGGCTATATGTAAAAAAGGAATACATGATGATCATGAAAACTCTAATCAGAAATAAAAAATTTGCAAAGCGTACAATTGCAATGCGTAAATTAAATTTCTTTTAAATTCTCGAACATATCACAGGACCATGAAAATATTGAGACATGAAATATAGTAACTAGCAAAACAAACCCAGTTTTTGCTTCATCTCTACTTGTGGCTCCATAAGGAGAGAAATCATCATCATCAGAGGATACTTTAGTTAAACGGCTGCCAAGACGGTTACATGAATGAACACGTCCCTGCAATTAATTAAACATTATAATTGGTTTTTAATTCATCAACAAATCAAGCGCTATTATTTCTCTATGGATCTTCTATCTTAAATTGATTGATCTTAAATTCTTTTTGCGACCAATGGTCATGTAGATACGAATAAAGCTTAATAGAACACGTCAATAGATATCTTAGATTCAATAGCACTTTCTTTTCAAAAAATTCAATAATTTATTGTTGATGGTCTACAATGATAATAACAATGATACTAAGAACAGCAAATCTTTGAGTATAAACGTACGCCAGTATCTTCAACATCTGCACTGTATTCCATTGATTCAGATCCACTCGATCTTGCAAATTTATGTTTTGGCTTACGTCTTGTTAATCGCTATCGAAAGATTATTGATATTTTATGATTTCACTTTTATACTTTTGCGTAAAATGAATGCTAATTAGGAATCAGTCATTTTAATAAAACACAACATGATTATATGGGTTATGGCAAATAATCAAATGCATTTTCAAGTTGGAGTAAAAGAGAACATATAAATTACATTTGAATGGATTCACAAATATCGCATGAAATATTTCCATAAAATATACATGAATAAGAAAAAACATACTTTAAATACAAGCAATATAGGGACCCGAGAATTTTGAGAATAATTGAAGGCTGATTTAAAATATGGTTTATGTTCACATACATTATCATCATAATCAAAAAATGTAAATTATCAAATGGCTGATGACGTCATACTTTGACACGATCTCTTTGGCGATCAGGCCATAATTGCGGTTGTTGTTGCTGTTTGCGTTTTAACTGCTTCTCTTCTGATAATATCTTATCAACAATTTCAATCTGCAAAATAGTGCATAATAAACTATAATGTACTATAACATTATACAACTGAAATGGCATAACACAATATAATATGATATAGTGCAATACAACAATAAAATGCAATCAAAAATAGCATAGTATAGTACGTTGACATTTTAACATGCTTATTGTTAAAAACTCTAATATAATATGATACCTCTCTTTCGCGCTGTTTACGTTCAAATGCTCTGAAAAATAAAATAGCACACATTACAATGAATTCATACGTCGGATATTTATTGAAAGCTGTAGTATGAAACTGAAAAAATCTATCATAAATCATTTTGCTTATCGATCACCTTGGATTCAACATGTAGCCATCACAAGCGGTGAAGTTAAAAGTAACCTTCTCTGGACTAATTACCCTAATTATTAAATTTCATAGGCGTGCCAGCTAGCACTGCTATTGGTTATGACTATCTTTCAAACCATCCCCGAAAATAAAAAGTTCGAAATAACCATGTTTCTTTAAATAAGAATGAAAATATGATGAAAGTATGAATTACTCTTTTTCTCTTTCAAACTGCTTCAATCGTTCTCTTCTTGTCAATACTTCATCGGGATTTAAACCGTCAGCAATTAATGCATTTCTTTCACTTTCTTCTTCCATCATATCCTTGCGAGTAACCGCTGAATCACGAGCCTGTAATGCTTGGAGGTTTTCCTAAAATATTGCATTAAAACTAGGTTGCATAAATATTACAGATTTTTTCACTCATCTGCAAAATCAGTTGGTAAAGAGAGAGTTTTTCTCTATTGCCAAAGGATTTTAACAGTTCGCAAAATAATTGGCTACGGAATGAAATAAAATACGGAATGAAGAGAAATATTTTGTAAAGGTGAAATTTAAAAGGTTTTACCCTATTTCCTTCAATGTTATTTTTTAGACTAAGAAGAGCTTGCATTCTTTGTTGCAACTCAATTCTGTTCTTTTCTTCGTCTTCACTTTCTCTTTGTCGCACTCTAAAATGTTTACAAATGCAAGTGGTGATCAGCTTTAAAAATTAGAAAGTTTTGGATACAAAGCAACAACCAACATAATTAAACTAACCTTGAAGTGGCTAAAATCTACAAGTGAACAGTTGGAAAAGTTTTCAAGCTACCTTGACATGGTTTCTTTTAAATATTTCATTGCAAGCTCTCTGTTCTTCTTTGCAGCTACTATCGCATGTCTGTGTTTTCGCTCTCTCTCTCTCGCATTTGCAAGATTCTCCCTTTAATGAGAATACATGTATTTAATTGATAAAATACAAGGAGAATAAAATAATCTTGCCTGGTGAACCATCCAAAATCATTCGAACAAAGTATAGGAAAAACAGAACAATCAGTCACTCTCCTTTGAAATAACGAGACAAAGAAAGGATAGAACACTCATTTATAGTAAGTGATGAAAAGTAGGCAATACATGTGCAAAAAGCTAAATCAAAAACGCTTTGAATTCAAAACAAGTTTTCATCGTTTTATACTTTTATTCTATTTCAATGCATACCTCTCTCTAGTTCTTCTCTTTCTTTCAGCATTTAATACAGCTACATTCTCTTTTCTGATCCTTGCTGCTGTTTTCTCTGCTTTCTGTTTTTCAATGGCCTTTTCATCATTTGCCAACTCTTCATCCAGTGGGAGAAATTTGCCATGCTCAATGTAAGCCTGGCACAGTGCAAACCTTGATGAACAAAAAGATTATAAACAGGTGAATAAGGCTAGAATGGTGGAGGGTTTTCATGTAAAAAACTGACCATCTTACTTATTTTAATCTTACACTGCTTTTTCCATAATAATGTAGTAAGTTTGGGAATAAGATGATTTCCCTTTTATTCAGGGATAAAGGAGTCACACATTTCAAATGAAAGACATGAATCGCTCAAAATACCAAAAGAAATGATAAAAAGATAAACAAATATAACTGATTTAAATTTAAACTTTTGATAAGAATACAGAGGAGCTTGAAGAAAATTTTTTTTTACCTTTTTACTACCATTTTTACATTACAAAATTTTTTCATACAAATAATACAATTAATAATAATTAGATGTGTGCTGTATTTTACTTACTCAGCGTCTTCAAGCATCTTTGTTGTGTTTCTTTCAACATCTTTTTCAATTTGAAGTTCTGTGCAAAGTTTTTCATATTGAGATTTCAGGCGGAAAAATGCAGCTCTAAAGAGATTAAACTTTGCATCAAATTGCATGAAGTTACGTATATACTTGGTAATTTAGATGCTCGAAGCATCTTAAAGCTTGCACAGTCTTTTTCAACTTTCCATTCAAATATTTTCTGCTAACTGTCCTTAGCATTGCCAGCCCTTCTTAGCATGATTAATCCAGCTTTTGCTTTGCATATTATTCATCTCAGTGATAAAAACACCAACAATATCACAAATTGAATGTTTACTGTTGCTATTGAGTTTTTTTTAAAGTATTCAACCATAAAATGTTTTCAATAATCACGTAACACTGGACACATAATATTCAAAAGTTGAATTTTCTGTTGTTTTACATCCTGCTCTAAGCTAGACAACATTCCTCAATTAAAAAACTTTAATCACCGATTTCCTTTGCTATCTTCTTCTTCTGTTTGCTCTTGCACTTCTTCTAAACATTTCTCCAATTCTTCAATGTGTTCTCTGCATTTCATTAACTGCTCTCTAAAAATATTTTTCTACAAATGTAGCATACTTTCTAGACTTTAATGGAAGGTTAAATGTTCAAACTTATGACAAGATGATAGGCTTACAAAGTTCTAAAACATTGTGCCTGATATTTGCAAAACAAATATGAAAAGAAACTGAGGTATTTTCTTGATAAAAAATCAGACTTACCTTGTTTTCTGCACAATATATTCTCTTTCAACAACTAGTTCACCAAGCTGATCGAGGTGGCGTCGTATTGCATGCCTTCTTAGTTTTTCCTATTCAATGATAGAATTATTATTGGTCACCAACTGATTCCTTGTCAAAAGTCATTGTACAATGGATTCACAGTTTTATATGCATAAATGATAATTATAGTAATGCTACTGCAGTGAACCATTCATTTGCTTGTTGTCATTAACTAAGCCATTTTTAACAATCCTTTTACACCTAATTGGTTGCACAAGAGACATTTGGCTAAACTCCCTTGTTTTTAATGGAACATTATAGATGATTAATCTTCATCAAATGTCTTCTCAGAAATGCCACCACCCCTTTAATGTTTTGCTTTTGAGCTATATTGATCAACTTCTAAAAACTACAAAAAATTTCTTGTACCTTTCAAGATATACTTTCATACCTCTCTTTTCACTGCTCCAACTGGCTGATCAGATTGATAACTATCTTCATCTTTTTCACTTATTCCATACTCATCAAAACTTCTAATAAATTAAATCAGTTGTTAATTATATTCATAACATAATATGTATGTATCAACGACAAAATAACAAAGCAGGATTGACGATAAACAGAATCAATTCCATATTTTGAACCCTTTTTTTCAATGTTAAAGAATGCATTTCAGGGAAAGTTGGTTGGCATTAGTAATGTGGTGGTTAAAGTAATATCATGAGCTAAGAGGGTAGTTGCAAACCAAGCCATTAATGACAGGTTTCTTTGTCATTACTGGTATGATTACGTGCATTTGGCCATCACATCACAACACCATTTAAATGTCTATGATTTGATTTGAGAAGCACAGTGCCTTGAAAGATGATATTATGAATGGTCTATTGGAGACATCAACCACTGATGTGGCCTAATGTCAAAATTGATCAGGAAATTAACAACTTAATCCATTGAAATGAACCATTAATAATTCTAGGCATAAGATCGCTGTTCTCTTGTAAAATATGTGATAAAATGTGTCTGCGAAATATATTTATTTACCCTGCTAATGAGCTTGTATCCTCATCACTCAAATAACTTTGATCATAAATGTCAGATGGATCACTTTCATATGCATCGGGTGGATTTACTTTTATATCAACTGAAACAAAAGTAGAGATTCTCAGTTGAAACAAAATGTAGTACAACAATGTAATATCCTAGCTTTGTTGTGTGAATGATAGCTTTTGTATATTGTGGAATTCAAAAATTCAACTGAACTGAACTTTTATGCAATTCATTAAGTAAAAATAAGAAAGTAAAGCATAATTTTTTAATAACTCAAACATACTGTTGGAGACTTCAGGCTTTGTATCAAACTGCGAATGATTCATATTCCTTAATTCATTTTCTTCTTTGTCAAATTCTGTTGTAATTCTCTCTGTTTCTTCGTTTTCACCTTTTTGCTCTCCTATTTCGTATACAGTTGCAAATTCCTCCTCCATACAAGCAATAATTCCAAAATTTTTCCCTCTTGTTTATTTTCAGTTTCATAAATTAAATTGAATATGTTGAATTTTTTTGCAAGTTTGAAATTTAGAACAGAATGTTTGCAACAAAAGATGGGTACTTCATGATGTTTCTGCTAAGGCTTGTTACTTCGTCTACTCATTCAGTTACACTGGTAAAATTAATCCATTTTGATGCAATATTCCACATCAAGCAAGGAAACGAATAAATGTGCCATTAACAACAATTTATCACCGACAAAGTCCACATTTAAAAAAACAAAGGTCGGCCATTTTGTTTCCCAGAGATTTACCAAGGAAACCGAGGTCATCATAGGGAGACAATGAAGATGAATTCATTTCCCTCGCGGGTTGCCCGCAGGTAATAACTGGGTTCTCTCGGTTATTGTATTTTGACCCTTTCGGTTTAAATGCCTTTCCAGTATGTTTTAACCAATAATGTATCTTAGGATTTCACACTAACAGGCAGGATCATAATTCAATGATTTTCCTTCCAAACCATGAAACACAGGGGCGTCAATTGACGGGGGTTGAGAGCGACCATGGTTCACCAGCCAAATATTTTGTCATGGTCTAAACATTGTTACAGTAAAAGTTGCTTGGATAAATTATAAGCAAGATATGTCTTAAGTAGAGAAAAATTGAAAGCCAATTTTAAGGTAGAAGAAATTTGTCCGCAAGCTGAGGGTCAATGGAAACATTTCATTGAAACTATGATAGGCCATATTATTACACATCTATTGATAAGAAGGACGATCATTTTTATAATAACAATTAATAAATAATATAACAACAGATACAAGGTACTTTCTAAAAATCAATTTTATTATAACAAATCAAAGATAACATTATTTTCAACTAATTTCCATGTTCATGACATTTTTCCAACATAGCTTTGTTATTATTTACAATTTTGTTATCATCTCAACCATCTTTTTGCAAAGAGTCCATTGCAAATTGTCTCAAGTGCCAAACGTTTTTATAAGTTTCTCAAATTCTGCAAAGTAAAATGTTGCAAATAATCAAAATACATTAACGAATCATTTTTACTATAATAAAGGTTGATTTATCAAGGCAACAAAAGTAATTTACAATTAAATACAAACCTAGAACATTGATGTATCCATCGCAGTCCCAATCAAATACTCTGATTAACTTTGCAATCTCTTCTTTCGTCATTTCTTCACCAAGTTGATTGAAAGCGTTCAATAGTTCATCTGGTCCTATCAATCCATTTTTATCAGTATCAATCACGTTGAAAGCGCGTTCCACTTTCTCTTGCAATGATAATTCGCCGTGTGGTCGTACAATTGATTCAAGTTCGTCAAAACTTATGCTGCCATCACCTGAGATGTGAAAGGCGTGTTACAAGAATCATTAGAACATTGATAACAACATTATTGAAATGATGTAAAGTAATAAGACAGGTATAATGAGATTAAATGATTTAAATCTTCAAAGAAATAAACAAACGACGGACTGTAATAAAAACATTGTTTAAACGAGCACGCATGATGGCTGAATTCAAAATGAACTGTGAGAATAAATTTCATAGTATTGACTTAAAATCAAACTAATTTTTTTTGCGGTTGTATTAACTTACATTTCAGAGTTCTGTGACTGTATTTTCTCAATCCAAGGATTGCTATTGGGTATTATTGGCATAGTTCAATTATTTTATAAAATCTATTCATGAATTAATTAATTTGCGAAAAGTAACCAACCACTCGTATCAATAAGTTTCATAACATCATCTAATTCTTCTTGAGATAATTTTATTCCAATTTCATTCATTACATCTGTAAGTTCTTCCTTTGAGATCTCTCCACTTCCATCACGATCAAAAAGGTTAAATGCCCTTGCTAGATCTAAAAGATAATGGATGTAATCCACAAAAATGTACAGATTTCATAATATAAACAACTGCTTTCGAAAAAGTACCTCTTTTAATTATAAAACGTAGTAAAGAGAAAGAATCTCCCATTCAATGAAATGTTATATTTTAGTGAAAAGCAAGTTCTTTGTACAGTTGAAAAAATCATACGATTAAAATGTGGTGTTCAAAGGAATCATAATAATTTAATATCAACTGAGCATGACTCACGAGACATTTTATTCAACTGATTTTCGTGCGTCGTGCTTCACCATTGCAGCCGCCATTCACAGCCGTTCTTTCAAAACAGCTTTTTCTTGATGATTCTTTTTTAAAGAAAGACTTTTCAAGATAACAATGGAGCCAGAAGCCTTGGGCACCTGCTCATCATATCTAATTCCCACTAACATTTTCAATTTTATCTAAACTATGTAGAGTCAAAATATCTTCATGGATTCATAAGTGAATACTGTATTGCTTTAAACAATGCAAATTAAACTTAATTTATGATATTAAAAAGCTGCTTGAACAAGGGTATAAAAAGACCTCCATTGCGTACCAGTTCGCATACAATGACTGCTTATACAAATAAACCGGTTGAGCAAATGATAAATCAAATTTAGTGGTTTTATTTGCAAACCTTACCTTCTTTGCCAATGGCTGCGGAACTAAAAGCTTCCATTTCCACATTTCACTGACTGTTGAAGCAATGCAATAGTTAAATAATGTTTTTACTTTCTATCCAATCACTCAATGCTTTTTAAATGAAAATTGTGAATAATTTTGATTCCCAACTTTCGACTCAAATGAGCCTAGACTCACAATTGCTACAATTCTTATACATTTTTTAATATAATATTTATAGTGGTTAAGGACTTAGAAATAAACGAAATATTACGCATACTTGCCAACAAGATTTGAAAGATTCTACTCTGAATCGCAAAATTTCTTGTCTTCCGAAGTTGTTTTGAATTTTTTTTTGCAATGGTGAAAAAGTGAAAAGTTTCGTGTGGTGCAAAGAAAAAGGATTTGTCCTTGCCAACGAATGTATTATGGAGCCAAGCATTGTAAAAATTAAAGTAAAATATGATATGAAAAGGTTATATTATGAAATAGAATGAGTAATATAATATAATATAAAGCAATCAGAATTCATATAATGCAATTAAATGCATCTCGGCAAATGTAATGTGGCATTTTCTGAAGGAAAAAAAATAAAACCTGAACATTGTGAAATCTTATTAACCATCCAGGGCGCAACTTTTTGTTTTCACGCAAAAAACGCTTGAACTAAAAAATAATTGTTCAAGATACAACAATTTTATTGCAAAACTCAAATTTGCATGTGTTAATATTTTATGATAAACCTGAATATATTGACAATTGATTCAAATTTTAAAGCAGGGTATATTCTCGATTCATGAAGCAAGAAAACCGCATTTTAAACGTTAGCCAATAACAGTTGCTTTGGAAACAACCAACGATGTAGATATATTATAGACCTTACATCTAACAAGCGATTTTAATATAGCTTTACACAAACGTTTTTACCGAGAAAGAAAGAACAGATTTGTAAAATGTTTATGGTTCCATCAGACAGTAATAATATTAAGGTCAATCTGATCAAAATATTGAATCTGTGAAGCTAATTCTCATATTCCTCCAATGGAACCACAGAAAAGTCTCAACGACCACGTCCTTGTAAACTTGATTTCAAAGAAGTCTTCGTCCTGGAATTAAACAAAATAGAAAAAATACTTCAATATGTTAAGTTTAAATTTGATTTTTCAAGTTTAAGAGAAATATATTTTAGTCGCTGACACTAATGGTTTCGTTTAAGGCAAAAGTTGGTCCTACAAATAAGGCTTCCCAAATTTTGTCAACACTAAATGAATTAAGGGCAGTACAGACTATACAAGATATACCGAAACTGAAAAAATTTTAATTTTAATTACATTTTCGCTTGCTTCTGTTGCATCTTTTGAAATTGTTGATTTTGAAAAGTTGATGAGTCAGCATCTTCTGAGGCTATTTCATTACTTTGAGCTTTTATTGCCTTCTTCAAATTCTCTGTCTACAAATCATATTAAAAAAGAATTAACATTTTTTTACTGTACAAAACTGTAAATATTCATGAATACACAAGCCAAATGGCCTATACAACTTGACATTAGATATGCATTCATAATCATGCACAATTCCTTAGCAGTTTGAAACAGCACTTTTCTAAGGCCAGGTCAGCTGACCCATGAAAGGATAAAAAATAATAACAGAAGAGTAAACATATTTGGCAGGTGTCATGTTTTTCATAAAAAACAATCAAATGATTTCAGCTTAATTAAAATTTGACCTCCAATTTCAAAATAATGTTTTGTAGAATTTGAATGGCAAAAAATACTCCATAAGAAAGGATACAACTTCGAAAATCATTGATTTTGCAATATCTCTATTTTTAAAAAAAACCAAGCAAATCACACTGATTTACTATGAATTATGGCATTTCATTTTCAGGTTTTTTTTATTTCTTAAATCTCACCTCATCATCTATTTGTTTTTTTAATCTAAGATTATATTCCTTGGCACTGTTTGATCTAGCAATTTGTTTGTCAAGGCTTTCAAGTATCCCTTCACAATTCGTACACCTGCAAAATAAATAGGTTTTAATGGTAAGATTTGCATTGAAACATAGTTACATAAAGCAATAGTTACTCTAAAAGATTGCATTCTCCATTGCAATAATCTGATCAGCAATCTTCACATGTCAATATGTTTCTGACAACGAATAGGTGAGGCCTCCTCTTGAACTTCGCATAACAGTGATAAATTGAAAACAGAACCACAACTTCAAATCTTGAACAAAAATTAGAAAAAATGATTTAAAAATTGAAGCTTACCAGTTTTCTAAAACGTTGACAATAGAATCCATTGTTTTAGCCTTGATGTCACGACCAATGACAAATTCAATTTCTAACTGTACAATAATGAAATAGAAAAATCAACCTCAAAGCAAAACATTTTCTATCTAAACATAAAATCTTGAATATTATATTCCCATCAAAGCATAAACATGCAACATTTTGCTTCAAAGCATTTTATCTTCCAACAAGAATTAGAATACAAAGCATTGAATACAGGCATTCAATAATCATATGAAAAGAAAATCATTAAATTTTAGACAATTAGGAAATGATAAATCAATCAAATGATATTCAAGGATAGGTTAAGTGGAGATAGATGATACTAAAATTATTCCTACTTGCTGCCGCTTCTGGTCAAGCTTTCCACGCAAAATTCCAGCATACACTGCTTCAATTATGAGATCCTAATGAAAACAAAGAAATATCACCTAATCAATATTTTGAATCAATTACAAATTTATAAATTATCATAACTTATAAAAAATTACACCACTCCTAACTTACCTCGAGCTCACGAACACTTTTCATGCCAAGTTCCTCCAAAAGTGTTGAATATTGAATGTGCTGCAAGGAAATTGTATGAAAATTCTTCAAAATTTTTTTTTTAAATTGTTAATTAATAAGAAAGCAATTCATGCAAATGCATATAAAATTGAAAAGCATTTTTTTTTTATAATGTTGCTGTCAATAGTAACGCAAGTTTTCAATATCTTCAACCTAACAAGAGTCAACTGTCTCACTCATGTTGGTAATGAAAAAATCTTCTCTATACTAAATCCCTTTTCTTATCTAATCATATTATATTAACAAGTCATTCACATTCTGTTACCTTTGAAATAGAGGCAAGTTCTATTATAGTTAAATGACGAAGCTTTGTGATTTGAAC
This sequence comes from Catostylus mosaicus, assembly GCA_964019065.1. Taxonomy (NCBI): domain Eukaryota; kingdom Metazoa; phylum Cnidaria; class Scyphozoa; order Rhizostomeae; family Catostylidae; genus Catostylus; species Catostylus mosaicus. The sequence goes on along the minus strand of OZ025200.1, from coordinate 6,835,873 downwards.
TTGGTTTAATTCTGGAAAACTTTCTTTATTATCTGTAAGATCAATTCATATTTCTATCAATAACTGTAGAGGGACAATATCACACATAAGCAGGCAACAGGATTTTATTTCAAAGATTTTTATCAACACAATTTCACTTTTAGTTACATGGAGGGTTAATTCAAGTCTGATAAGGGGAAGAAACTTTCTATGCAACATATAACATGCAATGACTAGAATACATTGTTACTTTAACTTTGCCCAGGTTTTACTTCTCATCAAAAATTGAGAAACTTTATTTAAAAAACTGATGAATTAGGTACCAATGTAATCTTTGTATCTCCCATAGGCAAAGAGATTTAAGAGTCTCCAATCTTTTTCAAAATCGCCAGTTTTTGTCTGCAATGTAAAGCACAAACAAAATATCATGGACCACCTTATACTCAATGCAACTTGCTTTCAAGTTCCAAATTAATAAAGAGCTTATCATTCAAATAGAAAACAAATGAGAAGAGTTTTGAATGAAACACAGGAATATTCATCGTCTAAGTTTTCAAGAATGTTATGGGTGAGATACCTACATTATAAGAAATCTGGGCAACATACTTTGTTGGAAAACATGGAACAATGGCAGACTTAATTGAATGAAGAAGGTTTCAGGTATGTCATTGTTCATACAAAGATCTTGCATGAATCCTGCAATATGTTTATCACTAGAAATTTCCATTTGCTCTTGATAAGGTGAACAGTTTCTCTGCCTGCAACAACTTAAATTGAGATGGCTGATTGTGTGTGGCCCTCACCATGTGCCTCAAAAAAGCAATGTGCATCATACAACACATTCCTTGTTTGTCACAAGTAACCAGATGGCACATCTTGACAGTGTCATTTTTCACTCAAAAAAGATTCTTGTTTTACCTTGAAATTTTTTCAGTTAAATGGCAAGATTAGCAATCGTTTACTTTTCATACTTGCGTAAAATGAAGAAACCTATATGTTGTTGCATTGGATATTATGTAAAAATCAGAAAACTGTGAACACAAACCAGTGCCTCATGTAACTGTAATTCTGAATACATGATAATTTTTATAAATTTATAAATCAAACATGAGCAATAAATTCTTTACCTCTGTTATTGAGGGAAATGTCATTAATTCTCCAAAGACATAAACCCCTGATGCTTCTGTCACTTGTCTTATCAAATGAGCTGCTGCTACACCTTTAGCATTCTTTGCCAGCAATAAAAACTGTTCCAATGGATTTCTAATTGTTTTCAAGCCATCATCTGCCATTTTGTCTATTATTTCAAATACCTAACAAGTATTTTTGTAGGTATGTCTGTAATATTGTCTGGATAATAAATTGTCCTTCAAAACAAGTAAAAAATAATAAGTTCAAGAGCTAGGGCATCAGCTCCAAAACTTTATATGGGACCAAGGTGCATCTTTAATACACAGTATTCATGCCCAGGAAAGGGCACAACATTTATAATGAAATAATTGGAGACCAGAATGCACAGTATGGCAATGGCGCACCCAAGATAATTCTTAAATGCCCAAGAAAGTGCACCTGGGCAACCCCTCAGATTTTAAAGTTTTTATGTTTGTGCAGTGGTACCCATAGTGTAGTGGCGCACCTTCTGATTTTTGGAGGCGCACCCACGATCTTGTCAAGATCGGCAATACTTTGTAAGCAGGATTGGAGATATTTGGGTGAGATGGTTGCCTAGCAAGTTCACGTTTGTTGTGCACATTTATCCTATTCCACGCCTAGCTACGTAATATTCTGCACGCATAATCAGTTCAGTTTGCTTAAATGCATGCTTGCACGCACAACAACTCGTTAACCCATAATCGTCTGGATTCATCATAGCATGCAAGGCCTAGCCTACTACCTACGCATTTAATGTAACAGGAAAAGCTATTGCCACACTTTATTATTTTGCGCAAGTTGGTATGTGGGCTTCCAATGGACCCTAGCATAGATAATAAAAATAAAGCAAATAATCACCTTACTAGAGCGTATAACTGAGTTGTATTTTCATCAAATCTTTTTCAGTATTTACTTTTCGTCTACCTTCATTCACTTCTCTGACCTCGATTCAAGCATCATCAATACGAGACACAACACAGTTTAGGCAACGACAACGCAACAATAGCGCAACGAAAACGTAACGAAAACGTTACGATAGCGCAACATAGCGTAACGATAACGAAAGAAGTGGCAAGGATGTCGCCACCGGAGGGGCTGGAGCCCCCTCGCTATTCCTGCTAGCCCCTCCGTCGGCAATTCATTTTTGAGTATTTTAAGCACTTTGATAATTTGCACCTCCAAATTCAATGACTGTGCTGCAATGAGACAATGAGTGCCTGGGATTTAGGTACAGTTATAGACAATTTTAAAACTAAATGTCCGACATGTAGAATTTCGACCGTTTAACTCTTGGTTTTTTAATTACATTCTAAGCCTTAACATTTGCTTGTTTGATGTGTTTTAAGGGCGTGGTCACATTTTTAGCCGAAATAAATGGGGGTGGTTGGCAAAAACTTTCTGGAGGTCAACCCCCTGACTCCCCGATCAATTTACTCGCTGTCGGCAGGGGATAACAATGAAGCCCCCCTCAGTTTCTTCTCTGGCGCCATCCCTGAAATGGCACAAACCACCACGTCAAGTAGAGAATTATCCTACGATATTTATCAATATTAGAATAGCAATCAATGATAAAAAAACAACTGTAAAGATTATTGTTATCAATTCGTTCAATCAGGATTACATTATTTTTTATATTACATATTCAACTTTTTGATTCAATTGTTATAACAATAAAACATTCATATGAAAATTACAAGTGCAAAAATTTTGTGGAAATACTAAAGAAAAGAATAAAATCTATTTTAATTTTAGACCAAAATGATACAAATTTTGCGAAGGAATTAGCCATATTCTCCACTGCATGTGCTTGTATCATTTTTGAATGATTTTATCATTAATTATTACTGATGAATGGATGAGAAGATCAAAGTGAAAATGGGCTGCCAGAAACAGATACTTAGGCTCCTTTCAAAAAATGATTCTTTTGATTTGCTTCCTTTCTTATCTCTTATAAAAGCAAACAGTTCGATAGCGTTAAAAAGCGCCTGAGCAGTTACAATGCAGCATATCATTGAGCAAATATTACTAAACTAATTATAGAAATCTTAAATCTGACAACCAAACGTTTTCTAAGATTGCGAGATGGGAAATTTTCTTTCTTTTTTGACTGCTTGATTGATTGACTCAGTATTTACTTTAGAGAATTAAATTTATACCTTTCTCTTATAATATTATAAGGCCTTTTTTCATCGGAAATTCTAGTTCCCAGGGCGCCTACAATTGTTAACAAAATTTCTTTGTCGCAGGAAACATGAATACATTACAATGATATAGCGTAATGATATAGAAATTATCTTTGCGGGAACACCTCAAGATCTATTTTTCTGGTATTGTCTGCATCACTTTTTATCATCAGAACATTTGTAAGGCATGGATTCTTGCGTTTCTAATGCCAGTGATTTATTATGTGTTGAGTGGTGCTTTTAATTGCTAATGTTCCATCATGATCTTGACGTATTCTTCAAGTAAAATGAAATATATTAGATTTATAAATGTGAGTTAAAGAAGATGAAATATAATTATTAAATCAAAAGGAAACTACGAAATAACTAATTAATCAAAGATAGCAAATCAATTTACTTTCTATCACTTAACTACCTCGGAATAGAAATTATCTGATGAAAGCAAGCTTAAAAATCATCCTTAACAGCCTAAATTCTTTATAATGTAGATTGAAATAGAAAAACAAGATTAAAGCATGAAGGGTACCTTCATAATTCACTTGACCGTCACCATCTAAATCTGCTTCTCTTATCATTTCATCGACTTCTTCATCATTCAATTTGTCTCCCAAGTTTGTCATAACTCTTCTTATCTCAGCTGCATTTATAAATCCATTCCCTTCTCGATCAAATACTCGAAATGCTTCAACTACTTCATTTTCTTTTTCTTCTAGTTCCAGTCCTTTTCTTATCATTTCCATAAACTCATTGAAGCTAATCAAACCATCGTCTATAGCAAAGAAAATTTCATATAATCTTCATTTCCTCAACATTCCCTTCAATAACCAGTGACATTCTAGACAGAAGTGATTCCTACCAATTTGAATATTGGATCATTTAATAACAGATAACTTTCCAATGATATAAAGCAACTTCTTCTAATGTCATAAAGGCCTTCCTTTAGAAGGATGCAAGTCTAAGATATCCTTCATTTTATTAGAAAAGAATTAAGTTATCAAAATTGTAATGAACTGAGATGATTAATGATTAATGCAGCATACTTCAACTTCATGATAACATAATGCTAAGAGTGTGAAATTGAAAAGGCCTATTAAGAAATGGCTCACATGAGAAGCCCCATGTGACCCTTGACAACTAAGTTAAATTGATGATTTATCAATTAATATTAAAGAAGCATTCCAAGCTACCCATACCATTAAAATCTGCAAGGATGAACATCTCATGCAATTCATCGTCTGTCAAATGTTTGCCCATCCCACTCATGACTACACCAAGCTCCTTTTCTGATATGTTGCCATCTGCATCCTTGTCAAATAACTTGAAAACGTCTTTGAATTCTTACGAAGAAAGATAATTATATAAAATGAAATTAAATATTTGTACTGTGCATGGATAAATCCAGAATTTACTAACAGTTAAAATCGATTTGTAAATCTGTTTCGCTCCGGTATAGCCTTCAACTTCATGCTTATGCCAAATAGAAAAACACCTTTCCTGGGAAATGCAAAGCTCACTTCAAACAGAAAATAAAGTGATGCAGAAGCAAACTAGTTGATCTGACCATAAACTACAAGCAAACAAAATAAGAGATATTGATGGATGCAAATAAGACCTAAAGTAACATGAAAAACAAAGTTGAAATGTATTTAGATTTACTGGAAAATGGAAAATATGATTGATATTGAAAAACAGATCATATTTCATACCTTTTATATCTTCCTCCTTAAAAATATCTTTTTGGGCGATCTAAAATGCAAGAATTAAATTGTATAAAATTGGAGTTCAATTTTATCAACTGATACAAGCATTTTCCTTATAAAAAATCTTTTGTTGCAAGTAGAATCATCTTCAAATGTACCTTTTTTCGCTCACCAAACTTCAAACCAGCAATCAAAGCTTTTCCTTTCTTTTTAAACATATTTTGATACCAGACTTTACAATAAATATTTTATCTTTAAAACCTTTAAAGTGAAATTTTGTTTGCTTTCTTGAAAATTGACGACGTAATTGAAAATGTTGATTGACGGCCTAGGAATCTAAGCAATGCCGCATTATTGATCAAACGAAATTCCGAAAGTCAATGGTTTAGAACAAGAATATGATAACCCGCTACTCTATCAATAAAAAATTATACGATCTTCAATGCATTTCAATAGATTTAGCCAAAGGCAAAGCGAGTCTTTTTCTAACGTAAGAACGCAAATGCTGGTTCTGTGGTTGCATAGAACAGGTGGGAAATATTCAAATTCAATGTCACATGGCAATGGCAACGGTACAATCATGCATGCAAAAATGATATTTGATTGCAGATATACTCGATCAATCAACTAAGAAATCAACTAATCAATTAACTAAGAAATCAACTAATCAATCAACTAATCAATCCAACTAAGCAATCATCTAATCAATCCAACTAAGCAATCATCTAATCAAACATCTAATCAATTAACTTATTAATCAACTAATCAATTAACTAAGCCATCAACAAATCGATAAACTAATCAATCCAACTAATCAATCATCTAATCAATCAATTAATCAATCAACTAATCAAACAACTTATCTATTAACTAATCAATCAACTAATCAATCAACTAATCTATTAACTAATCAATCAACTAATCAATCATATATAAATAAATCATTTGATCAATGAATCACTTGATCAATCGTTTTTTTAGTTATTAAAACAGGCCCTGTGAAGCAGGGAGGGTTAGGGGCCATAGCCCCCCCCCAATTTTTAAAGTAGGAATACATTTTTCAAAGATATGAAATGTCTTCGTCTTTGATAGCCAATGCACCTATTGCTTAAGACAACAGGCATCTCAATTTGTGAGGATTTGTTAAACAAGTCAAAAACTGAAAGCAAGCTCGATGTCTTGTAAATTACAGTTTATACTTTTGTTTTCAACATTCTTTCAAGGATTTCACACGGTGTACTCCGTTTAAACTTGTACTGTGAATTTTTAACTACTAATATAGGATTAACATGAGTTTTACAATGCAAGATGCAAAATACCTAAGCTATAATAAAAAATACCTTTTTCCATGATCTTCCTGCCTTAAGTAAACCACCGGGATGTTTTAACATGGTTGATTTCTTAATTTATCCAAACAATTTCGTTGTTTTGAACACATAAAGCAAACGCTAGCGCTTCGAAGACAACATTGGCAACAGACTGTAAACCAGCATACAACTCGCATACTTAGAAAATTGTATTTCCATTTGTTGGTGAATTCAATCCATTGACAACAAGAATATGGTAACTAATTTGCATATGTTTAGAATGAATATCAAGGCTCCATTACATTTGCGGAAAATGCCTGGTATTGCAAATTTAGCATGTGTTTGCATTCATATTTAGATCAATGCATTTAATTTAAATAATGCTGATTAAATTTTGATGGATCTCCATTTTGTAATCAGATTCTTTTGATGCAAACACTCCCAACCATAGCAAATCACCAGCGGAAAATTAATTTGAAGTATTTCATTTAGATTGCTTGAAACATCACCAAAAGAGACAAACCGCACAGATTGAACTATTTTTGAGAATAAAAATGTTTTATTGTTATATAGCAAGTAGTACAGTTTAATAATATTTTCTAAATTTGAATAATGGCTCATGGAAGAATCAAATTTGATTAAAATTAAAAAATATTCTTAAACTCAAAAAAGCTTTTTATTTCAAATAAATCTATAGGTTCGGCAATTTAGAAATACAGAAGATAACTGACAGACTAAAGATGGCTGATGTGGACGTGCGTTCATAAATAGAAAAGAAAATACATAAAAAGCAGCATTTTAAGTTCAATTTTCAATAATATAATTAATGACTACATCTGTCTAATGTTTATATGTGTAAATTATATGTGTAGTTTTCATTTACAAAATAATTAATTTAAAAGTTCAAAAAGGAACTTCTGAGAACATTTAGGTAAGTAGCTAAAATTGTAAGCACCTTAGGGTGTTTAATCCAACAGTTTTTTGCCACACAACAACAACAACAACAGTTTCAGCGCAGTTTTAGACGTTTTAAGCATGCGCTGTCTAATCAATTCATCTTCAGTATCTTGCGGTGGAAGAACCGTGATAAATTGTAGAATGGTGACAATTCTTTATTCGTAGACCCTATTTAACTCTGAAAATGCTATAGTTTCAAAAAACAAGTTGCTTTTACAATGATTTTTGCATAACCATCAACACTTTTACAAAATACTCTACGAGCCGCTGCGGATCTAGAAAAGCTTTTGCTAATGCTCCTTAGTCTTGTTTTATTTTATTTTGTCATAAATTTAATCAAGTTTCATCAAACTAGTTTTTGTAATGAAAAGAACTCTACCACCTTATACTTAATAATTCCAGTTATAATATTCATATCATTACAATTCCAACAACTTCACTTCTAGTTGATCATATACTTTAGGTATCAATATCCAAGATGCTTCTTACTTCATAAAGAATTCCTTTTGCAAGAATTCTGCTTACATATATAAATGTATAAGCAATAAACATACACATTAAAACAATCATCATATTCACAAAATGTTTTTGATTGATTCAGGATGCTGGAAAGATAGCTTGAAATTGTTTCTTTTTCAAATCATGAAAATACAAGATTTCTGCATGGAACTAAAGACCATACACAAGGAAACTTTTGAGAATGAGATGCTAAATTCTATCATCTGGTACTGTACTGAGCACAGAATACGAAAACAGTTGTCGAATTCAAATCGAAATCTTTGTGCATGCATTAACTTGTATGTTTTTTATGTGTTTCGTGTCAAATAACTTGTTCATTGTCAGCAAAACTTCTTAACAATCATCATATTTTCACTGCTTTCTATTGTCATGAAGATTAGTTAAATTAATCAAATTAGGCTTACCTGTTCCAGATCAATAATTTCCATTTTTAACAATAGTTCTGATTATTGATCGCGAACATACAAAATCAGCGACACATTATGATGATATTATTCTTTTCTGTTTTGGTGTTAAAAAGTTAGCGAAGCACAAAATTTACAAAAATTAGTCCCCTAATGTCATTCGATGTCCTTCAACAGTGTATTAACTCAACAGTGAGTGCTAGATTTGAACACACGACGTATATTTGACGCAGAACAATAGGTATATAACCTGCGAATTCTCAAGCAGGTTCTTAATGTCCTTTAATAAGCATTCTGAATAGAACTATCAATGATTATTCCATATTATCTAACCATGTCCTGGTTTTAATCAATTTTTCATTGTGAACTGAATTTTTCCATAATCAGGCGTATAATGAGAAGCAGCGGGGCTTCACGTGTCAAAAATGAGTTGTTCAATTGTTCGGATTTCTATTTACACCCGAGATAATGTACTTTCATAAAAAAACTACTCTCAGTTATTTAATTGACCAGTTTTTAGATAACTGTGTCGACTCGTTTTGGTTCAACACTTTTTTAAGGAGAAGTTCGCGTAGCAAAGATGAAATTTCATTTGAAGAAAGTCGATTTACTTGTCCAAGATATCTAATGTTTGTATAGTGAATTTCAATGCAAAGAGTCATGAAAATGGGGCGTTTATAAGTTCATATGTTGTCAGTGTTATTGTATAATTCTGAAAATGAATACGAGGCTACCTTCATGTGATCAGTGTCCGCTACGCTCATTCTACTAATTCGATGATCAATTATTTCTGGCATGGTGATGTCATTTATTAAAGTCCTTTGAAAAGAAGGTCAAATTTTTAGACTGAGATTCACATAAAAAGAGGAGTTCAGCTTGCAATTGCTCTTCATTTTGCTTTGCTTTACCAGATATTCATGGTAATATTGCTACGATTTCATAGCTGTTTTGAATTCTTAACCTTTGCTAAATTAGGTGTTTTGTTTAAGCTAATTGTTTTAATACCAAGTTTATTCTCAGTGCCAGGTCACTTCACAGACACAAATATTCTGACTATAAAAAAGGATCTGTGATGCAAATGAATGAACTGTTTGCATAAAACTGTTCGCATGTCTTCTAGTCACTCTAGACACTCCAGAGCACAAAGGTTTTAAAATCTGTGACGTAAAAAATAGAAAAGCTGAACAATTTTGGCCATGACAAAAATGCCCATAAAACCATGAAAATGTGAAAATAAAATAATCATTACGTGACGCATTCCACCTTAAAACTGTTCATCATCTTTTAACTTAGAGTTTAAAAAATAGCAGGATTTGAGGAAAGGCGGAGCCATAGAAATTTCAAAAAGAAGAGCTCTTTACAAAACTGAACAAGGGCTGCAAGAGAAAATTACTCAGATATGGAATACTAGATTAATTGATTGAAAGTGTTTGCTTAAGAACCTGTTGAAATACATTCACAGAAGATTGGAAGGAAAAACTGCAGCGCCGATGGATTACCAATAGCAAACATTGTGAAATGAAGGAGAGGCGAACAATGAACAGTTGTAGATAAATATAGAATATAGTATTAAGAAACTTTTGGAGGCATATAAATAATTAAAATTAATACATTTCTTTGATGAAATTGATGGAGTCTCTTCATAGAAATAAAAAGGTTTATTATTTAAGGCTGGTTTTAGTGAATGATCTACCTGATTTTCTCAATAATCGATTGATTTTGTTCTCATCAATGAAAAACGTGATTGTTTTTCTAGATTTTATGTCAATATTTTGTCATCATTCCAGTCATGTAATTGCGGCCGTCCTAATAATTAACTCAATTTTAACAGATGGCACTTTCAGATAACATTTTTTTTGGAATGCTAACCCACTTTGATTTGATAATTTGACAATATTTTTATGTGAAATATGTGAGTGCAGAAACATGGCAAATGGAAAAGAAATGTAAAATAAAAATTGTTTAAATTGCGAAGGAGCGTCTTCAGCATTCACATTCATTCACATTCAAAATTCGTACAACTTCACATTCACGCAAATAAAAAAATTGCCTTTTAAAACAAAATTCATCAGGGCAACAAAAGATTTTAAATTGAATGTGAAGGAGGTGTTTTAAGCGAACTTTATTTGTTTTGAATCGCGTGAAAGCAGTTCACCATTGTGCAACACATTTGCACATTTATGCCGAACACAAATCATATTTGTTTTCAGAAATCATTACCAATGTTGCGCAGCAAGATCGCAGAGCTTACAAATAATTGCAAAAAAATGCTATTAAATTCCAAAATATGTTAGTAATTGATGAAATAGTTTCAAAGCATTTAACAAATTTCTTTGTTTTAATATTCAGCAATTTGTTAAATTTTTTCAAAAGAAGCAGGTTGAAGTTGAAAATTATTGTTGTAAAATGCATTATTTTGATACGTAATAAAAGTTGAATTTATTACAAACCGTTTCGTTCTCATTATCTTCACCTATACTGTCATCCATATTTCAGAGTGTTCTCTTAACCTAATTCCTGAATCTTCTTTCAAGCTGTTTCCAACTGATGTTAAAACAAACTAGATTATCTGGCCTGTTTATCTGCCCACTCTGAACATCTGCACAATTGTCTATTATCTTTTACATACTGCTGATCATCAGTTTGTATTGCCAAGGTTAATAACGAAAGCAAGACAGACAACAGACCTCAATGATTCTCTTTAAATCGAATTCACAATGCATATTAAACACCCATCGCTAACCACAATCCTTTGCGAGATGAATGAAATACAGAAAACAGAACAGACCCAGGCCAATAACGACTGCAAATAGAAAGAAGGAAGGTTACCACGGCAAGCTTCATAAATTGCTGGTTATTTGAAAACAAAATAGACATCATTTCATTTAAGATCAATCGTATTTATGACGATTCTGACAAATAACCATGAAAGCCGGTAGCAAGTCAACAATTTAAAGCAACCTGTTTATTTAATAAGAAATTAGTTTATGCTAAGTACACGAGCATGCATTTGAAAAGCATTGCAGCATTAAGAAATTCAATGCCAATCAATTCAATTCAATGCCAATCAACACTCCTTATTTGTCCAATGTTACCACCAAAACAAGGCCAAAAAACATGCTATTTGACATGCGAAAGACAGCTCCACACCTTGTACAAATATGTTTGGCGAGTAAAAATAATTATAAACAGCTAATAAAGACTTCTAGAGTTCTCGCAAGGCCTTTGTATTATAAATAGATTTACAGCACTGTGCCACTGCTTCCAATTCATGATCCATATTTAGATCAAGTTTTACTAAAAAATTTAATATCTATTTTTTCGAACAATGTTCTCAAATGTATATAAACAAACAAAAAGAACGCAATTAGATTAAAACAGAAAATTTTATTATCGAACTAAAAAATTGTGAGTGAGTGCTCTGTGAGAACAATCCTTTTTAAATATTTTGCTTTCAAATCATTCACAAATTCATGAATAATTTTATTTTTACTTCTCTTTAAAATGAAATTTTTTAATTGACTTTTTTAATAAATGTTACTTCCCATTCTCATGATTATTTTTACATTTTCTCTCTCTTTACATTTTTCATCTTCTATTTTTACAGTCTATTTGACGTAGAAAAATAAGGTTCAAACTTCAATGCTCGAATACAAAAAAAACGATTTCTTGAATGCAATAGATTTCAATTGAAAAACGAATTCAAGCATTTCAATAAAACAAAATAAGTCTTAATTACTTCCATTTAAAACATTTTTCTTTTTATGTTAACTAAGGCCATTATTGATGTCACATCATCACATTTCTTATGCTGCCAAATACTTGATCAATCATTAAAGTTATATGATTATAGATTTATATCATACTTCTAAAATGTATGCTATTTTTTACTCTAACTCAAGATAGTCACAAATACTATATCATATAGCAATATCACTATAAATCAGCTGCAATTGAACACATAAGTTGATAGGCTGCAAATAGCATTCTATGCAATACATCTGCATGATCTCCTACTTTTCCCGTCAATACTTGCTTTACTATTCATGATCTTCTGTCGCCTTACAGAGAAAGTTTGCGTTTTCTTGTTTGGTCATTTCATCAACATTTTCACGAATTCTGTGTGATCAAGAGATATTTAGAATAAGCTTCATAGAATATGAACAGGTAATAGGCAATCGTATGGCAAATTACGTATCTATGTCCAGAAATGTTTCACTTGTTTCAAGTCACTGTTATGTTTTGTATCAGTTGTATTTTTATGAATGGCAATCAACGATCTCAAGTTTAATAAAATTCAAACGATACCTTCGTAGTTTATATGTCCATCTCCATCTAAATCAGCTTCTTTTATCATCTCATCCACTTCTTCATCTGTTAATTTCTCACCTAAATTTGTCATAATATGTCGCAACTCTGCTGCACTAATGTGACCATTTCCATCTTTATCAAAAACACGAAATGCTTCTTTTATTTCTTCCTCCCCTTCTTCGTCGATCATTTTTCTTGCCATCATGTTCAAAAATTCCGGGAAGTCAATTGTGCCGTTACCTAAAATATCGAATTATGAGATAAAATTCAAATATGGCAAATGCACATGCAATTCTATTTAGAAGCATACCATGCAGACTTTGGAAAAACAAGAAATGTAGAATGGTTCTATTTGGATCGCAAATCAGTCCAACAGGTTTCATTTTATCATACAGAAGTTATCACGTTCATTTTGGTTCGGTTCCAAATTGTGATTGTTCAAGGCAAAACAGAAAAGTAAAAGATGGTCATTTAATTCGTCTTGTTTAAAGAAGATAGTTTATATGCCAATTGGAATTGTGAATATCTCAAGTTGTTATTCATTTAAAGCCCTGAGATGAGGTGTCTCTGAAGAACTTGTCCTTTTTATAATATAGGAACGTTCATTAACTTTCATATGAAGAAAGATATTTCCTGTACCATCAATGTCAACCTCGTTTATCATATCTTGTAGTTCAGCTTCGGTTGGGACTTGTCCTAGGCTTCGCATTACGTGGCCAAGTTCTTTTGTGGTAATAGCTCCATTTCCATCGCTATCGAAAAGATAGAATGCCTCTCTGAATTCTATAAAAGTAAAGTAAAGTAAAGTAAAGTAAAGTAAAGTAAAGCATCAGAAAAGAAAAAATATGGTCCACTGTCTGATTATTCGTTACATTTAAATACTCTCAATGTAAGTAAGATCTGCTAGCAAATAATGACTTCTCATTTGGCAAAAAACTGCTCAACTAATGATACTATTTTAAACATGATTGAAGACTGGTATACAACAAAAGCAATTGCGAGACTCCATTATCAAGTGTGAAATGGGTATGCAGACAACTGAAATCACGTTTGCTTCTCTTTATCCTTTACTTATTGAAAAGTATTTCCTTAAAAGCAAGGCAAAAGTGCTATTTTCTTTCCAGGTTTCAAACATCTGTCATATCGTATTACCATTGATTTACAATAACAAATAAAACGAATGATTTCCAATGGTAGGTCATAATTTTGCCGCCATTTTGCCGCCAAGGAAATTAATAGCAAAACATCTCTATTTTACTTAATGTTTCAAAGTGTGTAGGAACCTCGCAGTTTTGATACGAAAAATTCAATGTTGAGAAATGGCAAACCTTCTATTTGGTCTTCGGTCAATTTTTCTGCCTAAAGACAAAAAATAAGAATATTAATGCATTTATGCACATTTAACAAATGTTTAGGTAAAGACTCGTTAAGACAAAGGACCTCTTGGAACAATTTTAAAAGCCCAAAATTATTCCTAGTTATCAAAGCTTTGTCATATAATACAAAGTTCAGCGTAAATGATTATTATCAATGTAAAACAGCCGATGCAAATTATTTCTCATCGTAATTTTGATGAAATTCAGCCAAAACCAAATGGGAATTAAACCAGCTGGTTACAATTTATTTCATTTTAGAAAAAATAAAAAATTAAAAAATTATACTCAAACAAGTACGATCATTTTTCAAAGCAAATTTCTTCATACCTGTCACCTGCTGTAAACTTTATCTCGATAAAATGTCGACTCGATATACTTTATGAATTTCAAAGGCCTTGCTTGTCAGTAGTTTTTCATTTTTACGCACAAGTCAGTACAAAGCGGTTGGTAGGCAGGAAGTTAAGTCTTAGAAATTAAAAGGAGCAATGGACAGGTTAATTGATAAAACAGATTTACCATAAATATTGATAACTGTTAATTGTAGTATCTAATGAATTACAAGAAAGTGAATTTTGCTTATTGAACAAAAGAATCATTAAACGAAAGGATTTTAAAATATATACATACGCATGCATGAACTCTGTTGTAAACAGAATGCGACATTGTTCCTTCGCAAAATGTTCAAATCTTTTTCAAGCGATCTTTTCAGGCTTTCTTCGAGTGTTTTTCAATCCAAGGAGTCTTGAGTGTTTTTGTAATAAAAAGTTACAACCTACGACTTTTTATTAATTATTTATGATATAATTTCAACAAAATCATTTTGCTCCAAAATTAAATTGCCAAATAGCTGAAGGTTTTGCCAAATAGTCAGCGGAGATTAAATTGAATTTGTGATTGAAATCTACCTTAGGATATTATGAAAAAGACAGTAATATTATCTTTTGCTAAATACTGTAAAATTCGAGATTAGATTGCCAAGAAATCCTTATAAATCTATCCTTATAATAGAGATTTCATACTTAAACCTTCACCATACGTACGCCTTGAAAAAAACCGCTTAAATATCTTTAAATCGACATGCATTACTTTCATTTCTAAATTTAGAATACGTGAACAAAAACTGTGTTGTTAAAGTTTGAACCCCTAAAACTGTGATTGATTAAAAAAAAAATTAATTATGTTCTGCGCTTCCTGACTGAAAAATTTTTCATCCCCAAAGATAATTTACTAACAATCATTCAACGTAGAAAGTATATTTGAAGCACTTTACATCCTGCCACCTTTGACAGAAATAATCAAAAAAGACAAGGAAACTAAAAGAGCAAATTTTTAAACTTTTCATTGAGTCTCATTTACATTCTGACTATGAAAACTTGATCTAAAGAAAGATTCATTATTTTTTAAAAATTAAAACATCACTTCCATGCATCATGCTTTCAAGCTGCAGCTTTTGTGCACGTTGAAGGCTTGGTACAATTTTAAAAACTCATCTAAAGGAAATATGATATTCTTTGAAAAATACATTCAACTAGAAATAACTTTTCTTCTAGATAATAAATTTAGAATCTCCTTTAGAATCTCATTTGTAATCTTAGGAACCAGAGAAATCAATTTCAAATGTTAGATTTTTGCATATTAGAGCATCCAGAATTAATTATGAAAATTAAATAATGAGTCGAAGTCCGCAGTCTAATGCATATAGGTGGAGACTGTTTTTCATTATGAAATTAAATATTCATTCGGCATTCTAATTGCAGACTTTTTAGCATGGGTAGTTCATCGCTTTTAGAAAGGACAATGAGATCAAAGATAATATGAAAGGTGGGATATATATGACAAAAAATCATGTTAAGTGCCAGCTGACTGCTGTGAAGCTAATTGATGCTAAATAATGATTTGGATTGGAAAAAGCTCATAATTATGTCACTACTTTGGAATTATGGAAATGAAACTTGGAATATTTTAAGTTAATGCTAATGCTTTTGGCTTGGTTTGATATCATCAGAGATTACTATTACAACTTGTATCGTTATTACTAGTAAAATGCTTGATTACGATTTGTGTAAAAAGATTGAAAATTTATTCATTATTCTAAAGGCAACAGTTACTACTGAAATGACTGATTAAATGTCCATTTAGGTCATTTTCATTAAAAAATATGCCTCAGTGAATTATCACCAATTTTTAATCTTAAAGAAGAGAGTAGGAGAAATTCTCGAAGATATGGAAATGGAACGAAGCTAGAAGAAGTTTATTAATAAAAACCATAGTTTTTTTTGTTTATATCAAAAATAATTAAAAATAATTAAGCGTAAACTTCAATTATTACTGAAAGAAAAATAAATAATCAACATATTTTACAAACTCAGGTATTTGTTGTATTTTTTGTATATATATTATAAGGTCATCCTTTATATGACATACTTTGCTTAGATTCTCCATCTAATAATAGAACTTCTCAACAAAACATCTGTTTCTTCCAATTTTCATTTCATCATCACTTTGACAAATTCTAAAGTTTAAGAATATCATTTAAAAGCTTAATAGTGAAAAATTTTTTCAAAAAGTAGCTTTAATGTTCTAATTGATTGATTCTATATTCTATATTAAGGTTTTGTTTATTGTTCTAGCTCAATTTGCAATAAGATATTTTTATAATTATAGCTAATAAATTGCTAGAACCCTAAACGTACATTCAACAGCCCCTAAATTCACAATCATAAAAATTTTGTCATAAATTTTATGTTGGGTGATCGGGGTCTTGCATCTTATTAGTTTATCTTTTTTCCAAACAACTTTGACATTTGCATTAAAACATGTACTGTAATTTCAACATGATAAACCATGACAATTTATGGTGCTTTCGGATTACCACTTTTACAGAAACTGGGAAGGCTCAAAAGAAACTTAAAAGCCATTAGCAAATAAAAAACTTTTAATTATTTAACAAGTAATAAACCATTACAAAAAACGAAGAAATAATCAAATAACCTTCATATGCGATGTGCCCATCTCCATCAATATCTGCTTCTTTTATCATCTCATCCACTTCTTCATCTGTTAATTTCTCACCTAAATTTGTCATAATATGTCGCAACTCTGTTGCACCAATGTGACCATTTCCATCTTTATCAAAAACACGAAATGCTTCTTTAATTTCTTCTTCTCCTTCCGTATCGATCATTTTTCTTGCCATCATGTTCAAAAATTCCGGGAAGTCAATTGTGCCATTGCCTAAAATTGCAGATGAATGATATTAGGGGAAACCTTTTCTTTCACTGTGTCATTTAATTGTGCAGGTTTAATCTTTAAAATTTGGGACCTAGAAACATTTTTTTCACATTTGGCATCAAAACATAACACAAATCATTTCCTTTCCATACGATTATGGTTATAAAATTGATAACAATTTTCGATGCCAAAAGGACCAAACTATAATACTTTAGGGTCTGAATGAAAACCTTGTTGATAGGAACATTCTGTTGGCATTATCTAAGATATAAAGAGTTACTCTTAGTAGTTAACTAAACAGTTGTATTGAAACCGCGATACAAATGGGTCTAGTGTGATCTTTGGTCGTTGGATAACATACCATCCACATCAACCTCATTTATCATATCTTGTAAATCAGCCTCGGTTGGATTTTGTCCAAAGCTTCTCATCACATGACCGAGTTCTTTTGTTGTTATGGATCCACTACCATCACCGTCAAAGAGGTAAAAAGCCTCACGAAACTCTGAAGAAAAAAGATTTTTATTTTTTAGTATTCACTTCACTTTTAGATAATAAGTATAAGATTATAAAAATAAATATTAAATGAATAAGTAATTTCTAAAATGCATAATATTTGATAAACTTTTTATTTACCTTCAATTTCTTCTTCGTTTAGAGTATCTGCCTAAGCAATAAATAAACAATCAAATTATCATTTCAAAAATCAATAATTTATCGGATTTCGTGTTTCTACATGATAATTGTTTCTAATTACTGAGTTTCATAATATTCAGCGTAATGACGACAGACCCGTTTGAAAAATAAAATAAAAAATAGTTGCTTGAGTTGGTACTTCGAAGTTGCAATAGAAATGACCAGCTTTTAAGTAATGACTTTCATTCGAAAGGAGTAGTTGGACCTCTCGCCTGCAAAGCAATTACCATTACTTACATGAAAGACTATGCGCATGTCTAGATTTGATAAATCGCATTGCATTATTGTTAGGAATAGCTCTTATGTGAAACTAAAAACACTGAATTTTACTAGAATGGTTTAGTATAGGTATCTACTCTGATTGCATTTCACCCATTGTGGGCAGTGTGGGTTTCTTTTTGGTCCAAAAATTTATCATGACCGACCCGATAAATTTCAGTATCAAATTTCCGTTCTGCCTGTGACTTAGCCACTATGTAGCTATACAAGCATTGCATCTTTTGTAGCTTTGTATATATTTTTTGTTTCTTTGTTGAGCCGTTCTTATGCAAATGAGGCTTGCGTAAATGAATTCTAATTCTCTTAATACCATCGTGAAAATCCGATTTTGTGGATCAATATGTTCAAGATATCATCATTTTGCGTTGGGCTTATCATCCATTTTTAATATTGTGGCAAGGATGAACGCTTTGCATCTGTGTAAAACAAGGCATATAATATTTATGATGTTGCATTGTATTACCATAATTTTACAACTTAAAAAGCTATTTTTGTTCACACAGTTACGCAAGTATACATATTGCAAATGTGTTTTTTTATTTACAACCTGGTCTTGATCATGAATTATCATTGGTGATCTCTGTTTTTAGCCTTATTCATATTTCAATAATATTTGCGTATTCATTTGAAACTGAATTTCCGTTTATTTTTTTCATTTTGCTGTTAACTTTTCATCTTGAAAGATTTCAGTTTTTTCTTCGCATGAACATAACCGGCTCTTTGCTGTAGCTTTTGTATATTCTCAAATTTGACAGTTTGTAATAAATTCTTATCCAATTTCAATAATTTAAGAAAACAAGTTAATGAATAAAAAATCTTTTGATTGATTGTAAAAACTCATAGTAAACACTGCATACCATTTAAGTTAATTTTCTTGAACCAACATGCGTTGCATGGAATTCGTCACTCTCAATCAGCTTTAGGTAAATGTAAAACGTCAACATGCCATGTTCGCTTCTTGCGTATATACCAGTGATAAGATCATCTCAAAGCAGCTTTTCCGAGCCGTGTTATTCTCTTAATACAATTGATATGCAACAGAATTAGTAAATGTTATGTCCTAAGCCGGAATTAAATTGCATTTAAGTCTGCTTTTACATCTGTTCTTTCATGGAGTGATTACCATTCCTTAATCATGAATACACAGCTATATATCATTTCATTAAATCTCATTTAAATTCAAGGTCTTTCATGAAACGATCTCCAATCGATCCAATCTATTTAGATCAGAGGCTACACTATCTGGGACAGGTGTAGAGAGTTATTATAAAGTGTCCTTAAAGATTTTTGATGCAAAAATTCATGTGACCAAGCCAATTTGCTGAGCATTTTAAAAGCACGCCTTCCAAGTAAAACATCGTCATTTATTCAAATTTCATAGACAGTCTTAACATTTTTTCTACTATTTCATTTTACTTTTTACTATAAAATTGTCTTAAAATCTACATGGAGATTAAATATGGCACCAATAGCCTTGAAATTTTTAAAATACTTTTGTAGTCACATCTTGCACCTCGCATGCACAATACGTTAAAATGTTGTGTTTTTTGAATTATTTGAAAATTGCCTGTTTTGTTTGAATAATGATTTTGCATAAATGTCTGAAATACGCCTTGCAAATGAACTACCTTCTTGCTTGTTTGAAAATTTGCAGCAGCAGACATCAAGACCTTTTGGGTTTAAGGTTGTACTTTGTGACGCCTCTTAAAGTTCATTTATCCCAAGCTTCTTCATTAAGATTTAAATTGCCAGGGAAACTCCTCATAGAAGAGAAAATAACTTGAAAGGAATGGTAATAATGGTATCACGAAGCTAATGCAGTGTTACCGTTCACTTTCATTACTCGTTATTCTTTGTAATGATTTATAATTTTGACGGCGAATTGTGGAAATGAGAGCATTTAGACTTATCATTGGTGCTTTACTATGGTTGCTAAGGAACTGCACTAATAAGAAACGAATTTAGTACGGTAACGAAACAGGTACATGAATAGGATATTTAGATGATTAAATAAGAAAATTAAATGGAATAACAGGTTGAAGTATAGTGGAAGCTGCGAGTAATCATAAACAATATTCAATACGTTTTTTGTCAAATTGAGGCTCCTTTCAGCATTACTATGGCGGCCTCTTGAAATGAAATTTTATATGCCGAAATAAAAGAAGATATTGATGACTTGCATCCTAGGAATAACTTGGAAAGAAAAATTGATTAACTAATGCAGAAAAGCTAAAGCAAAAAGATTAATTGTTAATGAGATTATAGAATTATAGATACAAACATTGTGTAAGATTTTCGTTTTTGATAAAGATCACAGTTGAAAAAACCCGAACAACAAAGACGTGTGTTCGATGAATAAAATGGAGATTCTGATCATGTGAGACTAAATCTTGCTGGAAAAAAACTTCATTGAGCTGAAATTGTGATTTGATGATGAGTTGCTGGTGCATAAAAAAACAAAAGGATGATAATGAATTTGGGGAGGATGAAATCGAAGGTAAAAATAAATCAATTAATTTCAATAAAGTTTTCTACGCTGTATTTTTACTTCTGATTTAAAAAGTGTTTAATTGAATTTTCCAGTCATCCAGTTTCAATGATTCCGATCACCTTTGCATTAGAAACAAAAGTCAGTTTGCAGCAAACTGTTTCACAAAATCATTCTTAAAAGAAGAAACTGATTTTGAGGTTGCTTCTGGAGGATTTTTCAAATATATCAGAAAGATTGCCTCTTTTCTGTCTCTTGAATTTCGAAAGCTCTAACATTTCAGAATTTCACAACATTCTGGCACAAAGCAACAAAGTTTATATCAATCGTCCTATCGACAGAGCTATCTTTTATTTTATTTTTAAACCATTCCATTTTGTTGAATAGACTTCTTTCATCGATCAAATTTCCCTGGCTGTTAAAGCTTTTCCTTATCTTGAAACAAATCATCGTGAACTTGCGTCGATAAACTTGAAGTAGAAATTATCAATGAATACATGCTAAGGGAATCAATTGCAAAAGAACGCCGAAAAAAAATTAATCTCGATACGTTACAGCTGCTTTTTAAAAAGAATTGCTCTCAAAATTGCTTAAATTTTTATAATCAGTCTCATTTAGACATAAGAAAAATAGGTAGTCTTACAAGATGCAATACCTAAAACAATGCAACTCATGCCACACTACCGTATTCAATCGTTTTATATTCACTGTCTAGATTCGCATTTCTGCGACATTTGACGGCATAAAAAATCACTGAAGGATACCGATAATAAAACAGTAAAAAGCTTTTACATTTAATAAAAGTCGGAAGGAAAATACGATTAATGTAGATTAGATCAAAATGGATCTACGGGAGACACTTTGATCTCAGTATAAAGAGTTGCAATATGAATAAGTAATTGACGCAAAGAGATTCGATAATAAAGTAGTCATCTGGCCAATTCTCAGCACTTTGATAGATATGAAAATGAGAAACCGAGACGGAGATACACGATCATTTGTAAAAATGACATCAAAAAATATGGCAGGAAATGCATTTGCTTCGTTTATTAAACCTATAAAAGCATTATTTCCATCTTTAAAAAAATCAAATAGTTCTGCCAGAGGATCAGAAACCACAGGTGATTTTAATATGTTTTTAATTAAATGTAAAATAACTTTTAACTCAACAGTAGTCAAGATAGTCAGAAATTTGAGAACGCAAATGGTCCTGAAAGAAACAAAAAATTGTTTACCTTCCTACATTTTACTTTATGACAATGTAACTGGGCTAAAAATCATTTTACAACTATGAAAATAAACAGAGATAGGGAACAAAAAGTTTAATTTACTTCTTGCAAAATGATTTGATCAATAGATGCGAATTACAAAACCTATTAAATATATTTTCTCCATTTCAGACTTGGTGGCACTTTTTGGAGCAATAAACATAAGTGGAACAGGTCGAATTGACAAAGATGAATTTGCAGATCTATTTTATCATTTGGATTTGACGGTCTCTGATGATTATCTTAATAAATTATTCAATGCTGCTGATAAAGATGGTGAGGGAAAACCATTCAATTAAATCATTATGTTTCTTACTAAAAATTTTTATGGCAATAAATAGAAAATGTTGTGAGTTTGAGGTGGTAAACAAGGACGGTGAGGTATTCCATGGGGAAATTAATCATCTGTGCAGCAAGATATTAATGCAATTTTCTTTTGACAACAATCAGTTCAAAATTACATTTTCAATTGTCTCAAAAATCCACTTTTGAACAATAGATGATTATAGTTGCTTTCTTTCTTACTTTGAATATCACAAAATCAAACATGTGTGTCGGATTAAACTCTGGCATATTTCTGTCAGCTATGACGTTATTCTGTTAAATTGCTGTGTTTTCAAAGCACACTAGTGCCTAGACCCTCTTTACATACATACATTCCATGCGCTTCGTATAATCATATACGCACCATGAGTTAATCTTACGTTAGTCTAGTTCTGTTTATATTAACTTCCTCCGTCGTGGCAAATGGAAACCTGCTAAAAATTTCTAACTTGAGTGATTGCTGCTCCTTTTTTTTGATTAGCAATGATTAATTGTGATTCACAGGAAGTGGAGCAATTGAACTTGGTGATTTTCTACAAACATTTAATGAAAGGAAACAACACGAAGGGCTGTATGAATACCGATTAAAAGAGACATTTGAAATGTTGGATTTAGATGGCGATGGATTTCTATCACGTGATGAAATCAAAGAATGCATTGAAATGAATTGTATGGATTCAACTGAAGAGATGGTGAATAGTTTAATCGATGATGCAGATACAAATGAAGATGGACAAGTCAGCTACACAGGTATGACATAATGACAGGTATGACGTAGGTATGATGTAGGTATGATGTAGGTATGAAGTAGGTAAGATCTAGGTGTAACGAAGACATAAATGTCAAGCTCTCATTTTACATTCATTTTCATATTTTTTCACACTTATAATCATTTGCATATAATTCTAAAACCTTTCCTATCACAATTACTTCCCATTTCGTTTCTTTCAGAATTTCTTCAGTTGTGGAAAACGTATGGCAAAAAAGTTACAAAAGACAGAGCGGATAGTATGTATGACGTCATAATCAACCAAGCAAGCGATGGAAGGATTAAGCAAAAAGCACCGTTACAACATATAAATGAAGAAACTTTGACAACAAAGCTTTGAAAATAAATAACATTAAAAATAATCGAGGGCTGCCCATTCAAAATATCTTACTTAAACAATGATAAAGACTTGTTGAAAAATTTATTGTACATATCAGTGGTATGATCTATTAGTAAGTTTTTGGTCTATCGATCTGTAATTATTCTTACCCGCCAGGAAATTTGATGCTATCTGATTCTTATAAAGAGAAGATTTATCTGATAACGAGGCTTAAAATTTAAACGAGGTACATCTGATTTGCAAAAGACTTATAAATTGGCATAAATCAGCATAATTCAGACTAAGACAAAACAAAACAACGATAAAAGATTATGAAAAATATGGAAATTCAAGATTATCGAAATCATGATAGCAGAAACATGCTATAAATATTAATTAGATGTAGAAAACTATCAATTGAAGTTTTGAAAAGGGTTACAATATCTTAGATACAAAATTGGTAGAAAAGTGTATTATGAATAGAAGTAGAAAAATACAAAATAAAGAAATGATGCGTTACAATAATTAGAAAGTCACAAAGATGGATATAAAATAAGGAGCAACGTGTTACCAAATGGGACATTTCTTTGCTGGGTTCATCTTTGTTCCAACTTTGCAATTGAATGCCTTGGCAAAGTCTTCGTTATTTGACAATGTCCCTTGAACCCTAAATCAAATCAAAAAGACAACAGATTATGAATCATTATTGTTGAGGCGGTGGAAGATATTTGAACGATAGACGGGAATTTATAAAGGAGAAAAATGGCTAATCAACACATTTCCTGGAAATTCTTAATATCTTGAACTATTCAAAAATCACAATTTAAAGGGTAAAGTTTTCAAAATAAGGTTGGGAAAAATGCAGAATGAGGTGGTTACGACATGAAGATAAATTTGAAAATTTCAATTTAATGAAAGTGAGAACAAAGAGAATGCAACAGTTAATAAGTTGATAATAAACAAATAGTCTAATTGGATAAAGATGTCGATTACCTGAACTTTGGATAAGAATGAGGATCTACTACAATGTTTTTTAGAGTTCTTGCCTTTTCTTGTATAATACACCAAATCTGAAGATAATAAAGCATACGTTTCATGTTTAAATCAATTAAATAAAGCCTCATAAAACGCCTCAACAAAGCTTAAAGAATTAGAGTCACAATCATAGGTGTAACTTAACGACAAAGACAACATCAAGTGTCACTCGGTGAATGGCTACCACGTTAAAAAACTGCTGAATACCTTCGCAAATGAAACAAAGAAAAGTTGATCATCTGTCAGATGATGTAAACCAGGTAAAGCTTTTGTATTCGGGTGTTTTGATAAATGTCTTCTAAATGCTTTGTAGGCCATTTTAACTCCGCCATTATCAGCTATATTCTCACCGCATGTCAGTCTTCCGTTCATCTTAAAGCAAAAACATCACATATGACATTATCAGCACAAAAGCATAGACAAAATGCAAAGAAGCTTTGATCGTTTTAACATCCAGTTATGATTATTGACAGCTAATTATAATAACAACATGTATCTATTTGGAAATGCATCTTATTTCTAAACCAAGTGACAACTCACATGATGACCATCAATAGCAAAACTTGAATACTGTTGTCGCATACAATTAGCTTTCTTTTCAAAGTTTTTAATATCCTCTGAATTCCACCATTGCCTCAAACGCCCGTATTTGTCGAATTTTCTTCCTAAAGAAAATACAAATTAAACATTTCGCATAATTTACTTTTATAAGGAGTTGGAAATGATTCTGAATATAAATGTTATTCATATCGGTTGCTGGCCTAACTAAAATGGATTTTATGTCATGTTTGTGGAATACAAAATAACAATTAGTAAGGGAAGAGATGAAACTATGACCAATGATAAAATCTTTGAAAATAGGATCAACATGAGTGTTAACATGAGAATGAAATGCAAAATTTCGTGAACCTTTATCATCAAAGGCATGAGTTGTTTCATGTCCGATAACTGTACCAATACCACCATATTTCATGGCACTAAAAGTCAAAATGACTGAATTAAGAATAGCAATTGTGTATAAATACGAGAATCATGAATAAAATAAATCAATTGAAATACGAAACTTAAAACTTTGACCAAAAAAACAATGAAGTACTGGTACATATCATTACAAATGATATAACAAACTAGAAACTGAAGAAAAGATTGTCTTAAAGAGGAAGGGAGTCACAAAATAAACAAACCTCGGGTAACTATGATGATAAAATAACGGCTGTAGAATTCCAGCTGGAAAAACTGTCAAAAAGATTTTGAAATATAAAAAGTATTAATCAACCAATCAATACATCAATCAACCAATCAATAAATCAACCAAGCAATCAACCAATCAATCAGTCATTCAATCAACCAATATATCAATCGATCAATCAATCCATAAATAAATAAATCAATCAATCAATCAATTGATCAATCCACAAATAGATCAATCAATCAATCGATCAATTGATCAATAAATCAATAAATCAATCGGTCAATAAATCAATCAATCATCGACATAAGCCATTGAAAGATTCAATCTAGTGCCACGCTAAATCATTTCATTATTGCATCGCTTATTCTGTCGTTCACTGAAAATAATCATAATATCAATTAAATTGTAAAATTACCTATCCGATTGTAAGTTTGCGAATAGAATGCATTGACAACTGAAGGCCCCGACGTCCATCTAAAAACAACAAAATCACAATTTGTTTCTTTCGGTATTAACAAATAAAATAAAGGAAAAGGCAAAAATACAACTGAGTTGCAGAACAAGATACAGGCGTGCCGGCTGAGACTTACCAGAGCCGTGAATGTTTCTAACACATTGACAGGCTGAATGAGATGGGTGCAGACTATTTACTTGATTTGATGAAATGATTCTGTTTCTACCAATTCTTCACTCTAAATTTCCATTGTAGTATTTCAGCTCTGAGTTCCAAAAGATGTGCTTAGAATGCTTAAATGGGCAAATTGCCAAGTGTTATAGTTCAAAATCAAACATAAATGTAAACAAGCTAAAAATTTAACACAGACACCATACCTTCCTCTGTTTCGTTTTTTGTTTAAATATCCAAGATTCTCCTTCGACTTAAACATGTATATTTTCAAAATATTGCCAAGGTAATCATTCTTCTTTAAATCGAGCTGAGTTTGGGGATAGAAATTGATTGAAATAAACAAATGAAAAGTTTATAAGATAAATAAGTAAAAAATGGATGAAAAAGTAAATAAATCAATCAATCGATCAATCAATCATTTAATCAATCAATCAAAAAATTAATCAATCAAGCAATCAATTTTTCAATCCACCGATCAAGAAGATTTCAAAACATGAGAAATCAATAAGTGCTAAAAATAACTTTCTTGATTGCCAAGCAACGATCACCTTAATAAAATACTTGTAAAATAATATTGCGAAGTTTAAAAGTAATGGAACCTCACCCCATCGTATTTTTTGTTCAACTTTTGGTCATTCAAAATGTAATCCGGGTAGGCAATTAGAGCCTTAATTGCATTTGCCTGAAAGTAAAGATTTCAAAATGAATCAAATTCAAAACTTACATTTACAAGACAAAAAAAGAAAATATGGAGGCAGAAGAGATTTGAATTCCAAAATTCAAAAGTCGTATTTTATTCAAGATGAAAAATGGAAAAATAGACAAAAAAGAAATAAAAAAGAAACCTTTTCTTTTGCTTTCTTTTTCGTTTCTTCGCTCATCCATTTTACATCCTTTAAATTTGCAGCAAATTCCCTTTTAATTTCCATAACCATTCGCTTTACCTTGAAGTTTAATAATGAATTGAAATGAAGAATTTTTCAAAGGGACACAAATGTTAAAGGGAAAATCTTTCACCATCTCTTCATTTTGGTCACAGAGATTTTCATGATTTCTTATTTTCTTTATTATTATGTTCATAATATCAAAATTTGTTCATCACACAAGGTTTACCTCCTTTTTAGCAAATTTGCTTTTGAATCTTGCATCCACGTACAGTCTTCCAAAAGCAAAAGGCATTGCAAGATCTGATGCATCTGCGCATGTTGCCCAAAATGGTTTTTTCGCCTCTTGGCCTGTGTAGACTTGGTCAAAGAAAAAGATTTCATCCTGAAACTTTTGACCTCCAGCAAAATTGAGACTTGAAACTATTTTCAACAACATGTAATTGGCCAGAGTTCTGCAAATGATATTTTTGTAACATAAGAACCAGAATGTACATAGGAAACACAACAATTAAATGTAATGGAATAAAACATTTAAAAGTGAATTAACTCTAACAATCTAATGAGAAAAGTCACATTCTGAAAACTCCAATTGAGCCTGATTGTCAACAATTTGGTTAAAGTATAAATAAAAAATTTCTTGCGACAAAATAAAAGGACAATCAAAGCAAACTACGGAACAGCAACTAGACAAGTTGTATTCATAATATCAGGGATGTAGTCAGAAGTTATAAAGAGGGCGGCCAAATTTTGACAGTTTCAAGTTGAAATAGAAGAATACATGTTGAAGACTGTAAAAAGAAGATTGGGAACAGCACAGTGGCATAGGAACACCTTGTTGTTAGTGTGCAAAAATGTTGGTAAAGTAACAATAATATTTGTTCTCTCCCCTAGCTATGTTCCTGCATAATATCATCCCATAACTTCACCATCAACTAAAAAATGACCTTTTCATCAAAAAAACATATTATAGGACATCTTGCTAATTATAACTGGAAAATACATTGGTCTTTCAAAATCCCCACATAAAACCTATGCATAAGATATGTAAGGATGACAAAATTTATGGTACTGTACTTTTACATACTCTTTTTTGGTCTTTCTCAACAGCTTTTGAAGATTTTTGAAATACTCCTCTCCCTTCACGACAATATATTTTAGGTTATTTTTGCTCCGATCAGCAAGCTTCAACATGGTTCCTACCAATTGTTCCCACTCAATCTACAAAAAACAAATCGATTTACCTGTCTTGCAACATAAACATAAGCTAGGAATTAGGTGTTTGGTATATAACAAAATTCAAATGCTTTTTATCTTTTATGAATTGAAAAAGAAAACACATGAGTTAAATGAGTAATGAAGATTACTGTTAACCAGTGGGCTATGTTTAAAATGTTAATTAAAGGTTTCGCGCTTGATGTAATCTTCAGACAAATTAAAGTGACAACTTAAACCATCATTTTCTGTCAAAAGTATAAAATTTTGTTCTTGTTCTAAGAATAGGGCAAAGCATTTTCCAAAAAAATTTCCTAGTATACTTTTGAAAATAGTGCAACAACACTGGTTTTATAAAAACAAGCTCAAACCTCTGAATTGATCGTGCTTAGTTGATGTAAACTCATTCTCTTGTAAACTTTGTTAACTTGTCGTAACATTGTTTGCGATAAAAATATCTTTGCCAACTCTTTTTCAAACAAGTAAACATCTTTAATGTAATTGATCTGAGATCGTTTCTTATAACCCATCAGCTTCATAACATTCACCAAGTATTTGAAGTAGGCTTGTCTCACCTATGATGCAACCAAACCAGCAAATTTTTTCCAACAAAATATCAAAAACAAGCGACAAGACTGATGTTTCAGTATCCCAAACTTGTTGTAAATAATATTGGGAATAATTCAATAATATACCAGTAAAAGAAGGGATTATAAATAGAACGATATCAACTGAAAAACCTTGAGCATGATACAAACTAAAGCAGACAAATTAATAAAAAGGGCTTGCCAGAGTGTCTTTATTAACTAGCTTGCAGGTTATCTAAGAAATTGAAAGATTAAATATTAATCTTTCACATCAGTTTGTTAAATGTGTAAACATAAAACTATTTGAGCCCTTTTATTATTCAGCAGCAATAAAACCAAACCTTTATTTTTTGTGGATCTTTTGACAGATAATAATCCTTTGGAATGCCAAGACCACTTTGAATGAGCTACAAGAGATTATACACATACAACTATTGACCAATTACTTCAGAAAAAACTTGATTTACCAATTTAAATTGCTATTTAATGCTGTCACAACATTTGTAGTATATCTTTTGCTTTATATTTGTTGGCATTATGCAGTGGCCAGATAACCATAAAAATGCAAAATTGAAAAAAAAACTTCAATATAACATTTGAAATTGGTTTGGAAATTACCTCAAAGACATGTTGGTTTGGATTTTTCTGGTCAAGAGTTACAAATAAGGTAAAAAGAGGAGCAATTGGTAAAATTGTTGTAGCACGAGTCAGCAGCTTGTTGAAATTCCACTTCTTTGCATTCCATTTTTCATCATCCATAGGCCATGGTCCAAATTTCTTTATGAGTTTTTTGATGGATTTCAATTCTCCTCCATGCTCAAGTTTCATGCATGAATCATAGAAACTCTTCAAATTGTCTACTGCTTTGATCCCTACGAGCAAGAAAGTTTCATATTTATGTTTTCTATTTCCTTGATGATTAATTAGAAAATTACCTTTATTTTCACCCTCAATTTCTTACAGACATGTTTGGTTTGATATACATTTTATTGTATTGCTGTAACACTTCCCTGAGATGCTTGACTCTACCTCAAGAAGAAAATTATATGCAAACTAGGGCAAAATCTTATGAGCAGGCTTCAGGCCTTGCCCGGAATGGTGCTTGATCGAGCATGAGCGACTTAAGCATGTCTCTGATTATGCAAGGAGTGTGATTTATTGAGCACCCAAATGCTACAATGCTTCATCATTCAAGGCAATATTGAGTACCCATTTTTTAGATCATGTTCATTTTGCTCCTGGGAAGGACTGCAGCCTTAATTACTTACTTGGCAGCCTAGATTTTTTAAAGCTAAAAATAGACTTCAAAGTCCCTTTCTGGCAAATAGTCTAGAAGTGAGATATTTACCTGTACTCTCGGACATCCTTTTCAACATATTATGTATTATAAATTTGTTTTCTCTTCTTAATATTTCAAATGACATTGTTCTTGTCATGTCTGCAAATGGTTCATGTTTCATTTCAAAATTTCCACAAACATAATCATAGAAATCGTCACATGGATCAGCAGAATGGTTCATCATCGAAACCAATTTTCCAGCTGCTGTAACGCATTCATTTTCCAAGCAGAGAGCTCTGTTTCCCTGCTTTGGATCTGCAATCTTATCAAAGTTTTCACTTTCAGAATCATCATGATCATCTTCATCATCATAATCATCTTCATGATCACCATCTTCCACCTCATCTTTTTTATCATCTGTCAAATTGATGTAAAAGATTATTTTCTATGTTAACTTGCATGGTAAGAATACATAATAACTGTTTAGTAATGAATGAATGTATCTGCACATCCTAATATTTAGATCTTCATTCGATTACAGTCAGGAATCTGGCAGGAATTTGTGGAGAAATCTTCACATGATCAAATTCCATTCAAAACATTAAAAATTAAATTTTATTAAGACTTTCTAATTAGATACCTTCTTCATAAACAGTTAGCAATTGTTGTGAGCTTGAGCCAGGCCCTAAAAGACAATACATACAAATATGGAATCGTACAAAACCATTAAAATCGTAACTTATTATAAAAGGATATATCAACAATAGTTTTGTTATGTATGTTTTTATTGTGTTTCAAACTTTTATAAATGCAATCTACAGGTTGAAATTTTGGCCTAGCCAGAGTTAAAAAAGTTAAAACTGACATTAATGGAACATTTACACAGTCTAACATAATGTAAATCTTCATAAATTGCTTACCTTCATTTTCTGTATCATCATAAACTTCGTTCCTGGATACCGCAGTGTCTTGTTCATCATGTTCTGAATGATAACCAGTTGCTCGCGATGCAAAAACACAACAAACAACAAATGAAAATAGGAGAAACCTGCTCGGATTAAAAGCCATACCCTTTGATGGACACTCGTTAGATAAATCAAAGGTGCACAATTTAAACCTTCATCATCTTCGTGTTTGCTCCGATCTTGTCAACTTTCTTTTCCCATTAAAATAAATAATGACCCTTGCAATGGAATGCATAGGAAGACTCTCTGTTCGATCAACCATGACTAACTTCCTTGTTTTTTGACGACCTCACTTTCACAAAGAGGTTTTGCACGTACCTGATTTTATGCTACAGGTTACCACTAGTTACCACCTAAGACAAAGGAAAGCCACGATTTTTATAGCAAAAAGTCCTTCATAAAAAAGTTCCTTTATAAATCATTAAAATCACTTTCTATGAAGCCACATTTTCAATTAAAATGCATACAATTATTATATTTCTTGTTTTACTCTCTCAAAATAAGACGTCAAAATGACGTTGATACCGGACATGCGCAATGTGGTGTCTTTAGGATCACATTGCACCCACTGAAAATGGCGGACAAATTTGAAATCTTCACGATTGATTGACGAATTGAGTTTTTAATTTCCTTCTGCTGAGTCAAAGAATACATACCATCATGGATGACACATTAGTATCCAAAATTCGGCAATTTTTAACGAGTAATAAACTTATAAATGGATGTGGGGTAACTATTATAAGTACAGCATCGTTAAATGGCCTAGGCATCACTTGGAGCTGCCTGCTTGCAATTACCTTTTGTGCGGTTTATTTTGTCAATCTTAAACTATCCGAAGGGCAAATTGATCAAAGAAATTCAGTAGAAAATTTACACAACCAAACAAATGCAGAATCAAAAAAGGCGCGAATTCTGGCAAAGAAGAAAGAGAAATATGAAATGAAAAAAAGCAAAGTTATGGTAGATGAAGATGCCGATGGTGTTGATGAGACAAATCTACGGCTACAGCAGCAAATCTGTGATGAAAATTTTTATGGAGAAATTGATTACCAAGCAGCAGCTGCGTATCATGGTGTTTTTGCCGTGTCAAATTCAGCTTCAAACAAAATATCACACAGAAAGATTCCCAGTTTAAAATCACCACAGCCATTGCTTTCTGCTGTTCATAGTCGAGTTTCACAAAGGTGGGTTGCAACAACAATAAGTGCTGCTTTTAATCATGGAAACATAAAGAATGTTTGCTGTAAAAGCATTTTTATTCTAAAAAGAGCTGATGCATCTAGAAATTTAATATTAAATTAAAAGTCTTTATTTTTTCAGGGAATACAACAGAATGTCATCAACCCTTGAGCAAACAAAAAACTATCCATTGTCACCAAGGTCAGTTTTTGATACTGTGCAAAACCGAAGCGTGATGAGCCCATTGAATAGATCATGGACAGTGAAAGAGGCAAACTTGTTCAGGAACCAAAGCTTTGAGGCACAAAAAGCAGTGTCACCACCTGGTGGGCGATTTTTTAGCAGGATCAGAAATGACTTTCCTCAAGACAATAAAAATTACTTAAATTCACCAGTTTCTACCATTGCAAGGTTTGCTTTTATTTTATTCAAATGGCTTCTTATTTCAAACTTCTTTTTAAAACATCATATGTTCAAGAGACTTGTTCTGCATGGTTTTACAAAGAAGATACCATAAGTCTTTGTGACTTTTATAAAACAGAATTGGACAAAAACTCATGTGATATTATTTATTTTATGTATAAATTTGGTTGTAGGACAGACAATCGTGTTGAAAACCAAATGAAATTAGGAAAGTTGGATGATTCTTGCAGTAAAGAATCAGTAGTCAAAGTTTTACAGGAGAAAACAGCAAAGTAATTTTTACTTTCCTTTCTAAATACATTTAAATGTTTCATTTAGCAACTTTGCAAGCACCTGACCATTTATGCTTTTTGAAAATGTAATACAATGCTAACCAGATGACCCAAGTGTTTTTCTTCTTGTGACTTTTTAAGCATTGTTTTTCATATCATGGATTGTTCATGTTTCCTTCACTATGCATCTATGATTGAAGCTTTTTGTTATCAAAACTCAGAGGAGATTTAATTTCTGCCTGAATCAAAGTATTGTGTTTGGTTCCTAAAAAGTTAATTCTGATTTGTTTTAAGCAAAAGAAAAAGAGCCACATGTGAAGCGTTGGATACAACTGTTCCATTCTATGACAAACTTAAGAAGAAAAGGTATCTTTTGTTGTTTCAATTTTGTTTTCAATTTTGTTTTCAATTTTGTTTCAATTTGCCAAGAGTGAAGCC
Source organism: Catostylus mosaicus (assembly GCA_964019065.1). Taxonomy (NCBI): domain Eukaryota; kingdom Metazoa; phylum Cnidaria; class Scyphozoa; order Rhizostomeae; family Catostylidae; genus Catostylus; species Catostylus mosaicus. The sequence goes on along the minus strand of OZ025200.1, from coordinate 6,802,514 downwards.
AGATGTTGATCAATGATTTATTTGAAGAAATTTCCCAATTTTTTTCACAATGCATTGCATGTTGAATGCATTTAAATAAACAAGAATTAAAAATCAAAAATGAAAAATGATTTGCACCAGGCATTTGATATTTCATTTTGTATTTTTTCCCAAGGCGTGTACAAGATGATACTTTTGAAGAAACGTTTACTGAGTTTAAGAATGGTGAAGTTAAGAAAAATGATGAGAATGATTTGAGGAAAGTAGAAACATCCATAATCCAAACAGCTACCAACAAAAGCTTAAATGAAGAAGATGAAAGTTTAGATATAAAAGAAAAGAAAAGGGAAGTTAAAAACAAATATGGAATGACAGATAATGAAGTTGAGTCAATAACAGATGATGAAAATGTAAGTAGTTTTTAATGTTAGGTTTAAGGCCAAGATTTTAAATATTTTCATTAACATGTCATACAAAATATTTTATTCTAGGTAGCTTTGATTTATGTCTCATTTCATTTTCATTCAATTCTTTTATGAATTGTAGATGGTTCATATTGAATTTCATGGAAGTATTGCACATTTTAAAAACTGATCTAAACAGCATATAAGTTTTTGTATTTCTGCCATCAAACATTTCATTTGCATTGTATTTTTTGTGATTTAGGAATGCATTTTATAGAGCATCATTTTTAGTTAACTGGCATGTTTTTATTTTATTCCTTGTCATTTATTTTTGCGATAGATGGAAATTGATAAGAAACAAGCAAAAAGAAAAGTCAAAGAAAGGGATGAAAATGGCAAGAAGAAGAAAAGCAGAGAGGATAAAAGTGAGCACAATAAAAAGAAAGGTGTGCACATGATTTCCATAAACAGCCATTATCAATATCATTTTTAATAAAAAATTTGAATAATTTCTTAGTTTTCATGCTGGTGAATATCATTTTATAGCAATCATGTGTGACAAATATGGTACTGTTTGTAACGGTTCATTGCAATCAATCCATGGGATATTACCTATGTTGCAACACCTGTTATGTATAAAACATAAAAATATTATGTAACTTTGTTTAGTTGGTGTTGTAGATGCCAAGCAGACACCAAAATCAAAAAATTCGACAAAAAAGGCAACACCAGTTCGATCTGTAGAGACACAAACCCCAACTAAATTTTATGAGAATGTTGACACCAAAAACAGTCCACGTCCAAGTCGATTAAAGGTAAAAACTATTTATTTATTTTATCTATATATTTATTGTTCTGGATTTGATGATAAAGGAATGTATCAAAAATGTGCACAGTCTGAGAATTGTATTTTTTTCAACAACCAAATATATTTGAGGTACATTTATTTTAAAGTGTATACTGGTTTCAGAAAATTCAATTAATATTTCTTTTATTAGACTCCTTACAAGAAAGTATTCACATCTGGTTTTCCATCAAATCTAAAACCAGCGACGGCTGAAAAAAAACAAAGAATGCCAATTGAAGGAAGTGACTTTGGACAACACGAAAATATCCAGGTACATATTTTTGCAAAAAACAAGAAAAATAATTAAGAAATGAAAACAATAAAAATGTCATAGATTTGAAACGGGTTTCTTGGTTAAAGATATTTTTATTTTTTTCATTCTTCCTTGGAATTCGACCCAAAGTACCTTTTCCTTTGTTTCTTATAGACAGAAGTAAAGAAACCTGGAACTGATGTAACTAATGTAGAAAAAGGTATGAGATTGTAGGAAAAACAATTAATAATCCATAAAAATCTGCTAAAAACTCTTTCTTTCATATTCTTTGTCTATAGTCATTTCCTTGCTTAGTCTAAATTCACTTATTTATTTTTTCTGTGAATTGTTTTCTGTTAAAGATTTTCTCATTGAGATAACCAATTTCTTTCTTTTCCAAAGCTATCACTTCAGCTGCTGCCAGTGAACCGGAGACACAACCTACACTTTCAAATGAAATGCTTAATACAATTGCTACTGTTTTAGCAAGTTCAACTGTTACGTCATCACAGACATTCCAGCTACCAACATTATTGCCTGCAATCACATCTAACAGTCAACAATTAAAAGGTGATGCTGTTAAAAGCCCCCCTGAACAGAGTTTTAATTCTCTAACAACCACTGCAGTGAAGCCCATCATTGGGACAAACAGTGCTGCTGTTAATGAACAACCAATCACGAAACTCAATATTCCAAGCACAAAATCTGATGATAAGTCCCAAACAATTTCATTTGGGTTGCAACATGCCTCACCCATCATAACAGCAACAACAACACCTGCAACTGCAACAGTGACATCATCAACAACATTTGGAATGTTACAACCAAGTAATCTTAGTTTTGGTGGTTTCAGTTTTAGTACCCAGTCCTCTTCTGGGGCCACATCAACAGCTCCTGGATTCACTTTTGGACAGTCAGTAAATGCAAAAACCGACCAATTGTTGCCAATATCTTCCAAACAATATGCTCCTTCACAACCAACCCAAGCTGTCATATCAGAAAATGGTGGATTTAAATTTGGAACGTCTGTTGGTTCAGGTCAAATGTTGATATCAGCATCCATTAGTCAAGGCATATCTGCTTCATCAACTGAGACAAGCAAAACAACTGGTTTCTCATTTGGTGTTACATCTACAAAAGAGCAATCCTCTTTTGGAAATACAAAACAGGCCTCTAGTGCAGCAGAAAATTCTTCAAAATCAAATGCAAATGCCAACTTAGGTGGTTTTAATTTTGGAGCAAATGTTACATCATCATCTCAGCCTGTTTCAAGTAATACATTTGGTGGGTTTAGCTTTGGTGCAAGCACATTGTCCCAACCAACAGTGAGTGCCAGTACCATTTCTACAACTATTGCCAATTCCATTCCTGCAACAGCTCTTGGTGGTGGTTTCAAGTTTGATGCTGCTAAATCTACTGCTCCTTCTTTTGGCAGCTTTTCATTCGGCTCAACTTTGTCCTCCCAGGCTTCAAAGAACAATTCAACAGTGGCAGGATCTTCAACTGGAAATGCCATATTTGGTGCAAACAGTCAAGCAAAAACCATGACCACGCCATTGTTCCAAGCGCCATCTTCCAAACCACAGCAGATTTTTGGCACACCAACAACATCTGTAGCCATTAATTTATTTGGCACACCCAGCACATCAGTAACCAATAGCACACAGCCTCTGTTTGGATCTGTGCAAACCAATCCTTCTGCACAGCTTTTTGGTACAACACCTTCTACAAAAGCACCATCTCTGTTTGGAGCATCAACACAAAGTACCAATAGCACTGGCTCAGTTTTTGGAACATCAACATTAGATACAAAGGGATCCATATTTGGTGCTACATCTCTAAATAACAATGCAAATGGTCCACTTTTTGGTGCTGTGTCTCAACCATCCAGCTCAAGTACCCCCATGTTTGGTGTAGCAACTCAGATTTCTAATGCAAGTTCATTGTTTGGTGCTTCAAGTCAAACTGCTGGCCAGCAAAGTGGAACCCTGTTTGGTGCAAAACCAGCATCAACTGCAACTCAACTCTTTGGCACTGCGACCCCCGCAAATACTTTTTCATTCAGTGGAAATCAGAATACAACAGTTTTTGGAAATGTTGCCAATAAAACATCATCAGGTACAGGGGGCTTTTCATTCGGTTCAAATTCACAAACCAGTTCAACAAACAACAATTCATTTGGTCAATTTGGTGGGCAAACAGCATCAAATCCATTTGCAAGTAACTCTGCATTTGGCCAACCTCCAGCAACAACAACCGCTTCTGGATTTTCCTTTGGCTCTGCTCCGGCTCCTGCTTTTGGACAAGCTAGCAACAATCCGCCTTCATTTGGAGCATCACCAGCAACATTTGCACCAAATGGAGGTCAAACACAAGCTGGAGGTTTCAACTTTGCTGCAGCTGCTGCACAGAAACCCACAACATTTTCATTTGGGGGTGCTGCTGGTGCATCAACAGGAGGTAAATGGTTTATTGCCTCCTATTTCTTTTTTCATTGGTTTCTGACACAACATTCATTTTATATCATTTTTGCTGAATGGATATGCAAAGGTGGCAATGAACAATTTCCTGTGATTTCAGATGTCAGGCATAGTTTTTAATAATTGACTAGATTTCTTCAATTTTATTCAATAACTATTTTTAATGCATCGCAAAGTTCAAGACTTGCTGTGTCATTTGGTATTAACATGTTATTTAAAACGTCCAATCTTAACATTGATATGTCACATTTAGCTAAAGACAATATGAAAATGAGCAACTTTCTACGCATGCAAGCTTCTTTGTTGTTTCTATTTGTTCTTGCATTATATTTTGTTATATGTGAAGATTTGATCATTTTCAATTAAATTTCAGGCTTTACAAGTCGACCTGGCACTCCAACACCATTTAACAATGCGCAAGCTCCTGCGGCTGACGTATTTGCTACTCCGCAGCAACAAGGTGTTGGTTTTGCAATGGGATCCGGTGTATCTAGTCGCCCAACAGTAAAAGGAAGGAGAAGGACCCGTCGTTAAGTAATGACTTCATTATTAATATTCATCATGTTCAAAAATGTAGATATTAATTAGAAGAGTAGATCAATCAGTCGGCTGTAATGTTGAAAGTGGGGTTAAAATTGTTGGAACATCATTGGCTAAAATATGATGATTAAAATAATGCATAAAAACGTTCATTTTCATAGTTTTGTAATTTGTATTATATTTCGATCCAATTTGATATCTTTTGACTTTCAGACCTAGCAGTTTCCCTTTTACAATTCATGTTTACTGCCCTCTCAATGTCTTCCACAAACCCCTTCTCCCCCAGCATGTCCTTTCGCATTTGCAGCCAATGGGTTTCAGTAACAGAAGATCATATGCAATTGAATTCATTTTAAGAGTATCCAGTTTAATTTGTAGAATGAATTCAGACGTAGCTGCGAGTAAATCAGCGTAATTTTTGAAGTTATTTAGCATTTGAATTAAACCTTTTCTTGATCTATACTTTATAATCTTTATAATCACATAATTGGTGCACTTCAATGCACTTGCATGATCCCTAAGACATTTATTATTCAAAACAGCTTGATTATTCATACACTGCTAGCAGAGAAACAAACAATAGTCTAGAAAATTTTTACGTCGATTATTTTCGATCTGGATTGTTATTGAAATGGGCCAATCTTGAAATGTACATGTTTTTTGCTTTGCTTGGATGAACAAGGCGTTGTGGCGTTTGTATTGCGAAATTATAATCAGCTCATAATGATAAGTTAGACTTATGTATTTACTGTCAAATATTTCCTTTATATAACTTTGCATTTGAACCTGTTTTGTCTTCTGCCTTCGAAACTAAGTATGACAGGGACACACAGATCAAAATTATCTTGAAGCCTGCAATTCCATCTTTACTTTGTTATACTGTGTTTACAATAATTTCAAATGCCTTCCATTTTCAAAGGTAAATCCTGATTCTTATCAATCTGCATAAGGACTTGCCCCCCCCCCCCCCCCTCCTTACTATTGCCATCCATATCTCATTTCATATGTTCAAACTAAGGACGCTGCGAGGGCAATCGGAAACACAACAGTGTTTGCTGCGGTGGAGGACTAGCTTGAAGCGGAAACCACCTTATCCAAGAGACAAAACGAAACTTGACACTTGGAATAGTTAATCACCATGGATATAAGGTCTCAGATGAAAACAAACTTTGAATCAATCTGTGACTGTTATAAATTTGTGAAATATCGCAGATTTACCTCAAAACAATTGAATTGATAATAGTTAATAAAAACATGATACGAATCAAAAGGCAAGGAACTGTTGTTCGATGAAATCAAAACTAGAAAACATCATTTGCTTGAGCAGTAATTGATTCAAATATATCATCATTTTGGTAAGCATGTTTTAAGATTCTATTCAAGTCTTTTGTGATTTGCTTGTATTAATTTCAGTCTAAATTTAGACACTAACTAATTCAGGTATTGTATTTCCGGGAATTAACACGTGCCTAATGCGGAAGTAGACGAATCACTCGCTCAAATTGGCATTTTTTCGACAATGAAAATTCTTTTTCCATTCACAGTTGTTAAAATAGCTAATCTCTGAAGCATCGTATTTAATAGATTTGAAATAAATGGTCAGCAAAATTTGTAAATTAGAAATCAGTTATTTCATAACAAAATTTCAGTTTTTACATTTCTATAGGAAAGTTCATAACAACCTTAGTACACTATCTGGGCAATTGTAGAATTTCAGTTCTAACCCTTTAATGGGACTTTTTTCAATCATAGGTATTACCCTTACCACCTTAGATATTTCAATGTTATCTGCAAATTCTTTAAAGAGAAATGTTTTTTAACTATTTTTAAATTTTTGATAAAACAACAAAATAACAGTTAATCACAGATTTAATAAAAAAACCCGAGTAAAAGTTTTGAAAGTCATTTTCCTCTTCAACAGAGTTTCTTATAAATAGATTTATTTCATAAACGCCAATGGGAAATTCAATTCCTGTTTTTTGTCGAAAAATTTCTTAGAGAACATCTGGGATATGAACCTCAAAAGTTTGGTATAAATAACTTGGGTTAATACGAACAATAGTTTAATTGGCAATCTAAGAGCCGAGTTTCTTGTGTGGATATTGTAAGAATGCAGAAATAACGAGGAGTGCAGGTTTTAACATGCTTTCACATAAAAAGGTGTTCAATTTGGCATGTGGTTTATTATCAAAATTGACGACAAAATATAACGAACCATTGCAGATGTGCAGGTGTTTCCTAAAATGTTATCTTTTGAATGTCGATTGATCTTTTCATGAATGATCGAGAAAAACAAGAGGTAGGTCTAGACGTGAAACCAAAAACAATCCATCATAATTCAAACGATTTTCATTCATCACACACACTACTCTTAATTTACTTAATTTCTGTTTTGGTTTTACAGGATTTCTAGGCTCTGCTTGGTTTTGATTTCTGCACAAATTTGCGTTTCGAAGGAAGATTGCCATTCATGGATGGCGGCGGCATTAAATCACTTGTAGAATCCATTCAACTGTAAGTTCGATTTCAAAGTTAATTTCATTGTCAAATACTTCAAGTCATTTCATTTTTAATTATAATTGTTATCTCTTTTCTTAGCAAAGTTTACTATTTAACGTAGGGGAGGATGATTCACACTACACCTTGGAGGTGATAGTCTGAAACACAGGCTAAAGGGGGACGGCACTTCCATAAAAAGTTTCCCTTTCCTTGTAGCCCCGTATTCTGAGTCACCACTGCCATGGTTTTCATTACGCCCCGTTGTACTTTGTCACTGCGGGGGAGGTATACCTTGTGTTACAAGTCAAACAGACGCTATGTTGATTTACACAAGGATTTAATAAATAAACTGGAAAAGGAATTGAAGCTACTTCACTGTAAAGCCCTATTCATTATGTTATTGACAGAGTATTCAACACATGACAATAAAAGTGTAAATTTACATTGCAGCAAGTTGTTTAACACATTTGAGAACAGGTTGCTAAGCTCGTGAATATCGTTTTGTTTCGGATGGATTTGATCATTCTATGTTTAAAATCGAATTTATATAAGCATGGTTTTATCGCATGGTAAGAGTAGCTAAATTAAGTTAGAAATCTCACAAAGACAGATGATGTGCTTAATGAATAATTACAGAGATTGAATTGACATAAGATGGACTTCAACTTATCTTTATTTTCTTATTAACAGGTATCATTCTTAAATCAAATGTTCATTTTTTATTCTTTTCATACTATCAATTTTTTGTTGTTGGTTATTTGACTGCACAAGGAAAAGATTGTATGCAAATCAATCGATTTCATGATCGACTAGCCGTTATTGTTATTTAAGAGTAAACGCTCCTCCGTTTAAATACCAACTTTTTTCAGTCTTAAGTTTCTCTAACATTTCCCTAAATTTTTCAGGGTCAGTAACTTGCGTGGTATCCATAATACGTACCTTTAAAGAAACCACAGAATCACACTGGTGTCTCCAAATGTACACCCCATCCCCTCCGCATTTTAAAGAAATATGAGCCTCTTTAAAAAGTCTTTTTCTAATTTCGCTTGTAGAGAGCACGAGGACATTTTAATAATTTGGTTTTCTTAAACTTATTTCATTCTTTTTTATTGAAGAACTCTTGCGGTTTACCATACAAAGCCAATTTTTTCATTTCACATTTTAATCCTTTATTCTTAGGTATAGTAATTACTCAAATTTGCCGCCATTTTATATTCATTTCAGTTCATTTTTACTTTATCTTTTGCATCATAATAACAATGTTAACATAACAAAGAATTCTGTAAAATATTTGTCTCCATGGCATTCTTTAAATTAGTCTTCAAAACCATAAACCAAAACTCATAAAACACTAACATGGGCCTAACAAGAAGGCCGGCTTTTGACTTCAATAAACAACATTATCAATGGCCTAAATGTTGAATTATTACTGCTACTCAAGCAAATTGTGTTTCTTTGATAAGGTATGGTTTTATAAAAGTAGACATTAATCAGTTGGTTTGAATTGAGTCATTGTGTTCTATATCGATCTTAATCGCTCATCTATAAAACTCTGAGCCTGAATACCGTGCATTATATTTCATAGCTCATTCCTTTACATCATTTCTTTTCTATTTTCATAAATTAGTTGACACTACACAACAGACACCAACACAATGTAACATTTTTCTTGATATTTAACCCTTCTTATCAATTTTTGGCCATTGCTTGGAGTATTTCTAAAACGTGTTTCATATAAAAAGTTTTCTTTACTTCCAGGTCGCATCGTGAACGTAAAATGAAAGATCTTGCCAATATTACATGCAGATTAAGCAAAAAAGTTAGATGATTGAAGAACCTACACATTGAAAGGTTGTTTTTCACATTTCAAAGCCAGATAAAAGTATATGGATGGAATATGTTGAATTAGGAGAAATGAAAAAGAGCTGAAATGAGTACGAATGAAAAATGGAACCACTTAACAAATCATTTGGTACAAAACGTAGTGTACAAAATGATTTTCGCATGACAGAAACAGAGAACGTGAATCGAAACTCATCACTAAATGAACGTGTTAGCAGATATAGCCCTGACATTTTGAAAACCGATTCTTTCAGTGATTCAAGAAATGCCAGGTTTTATTCGAAAAGTTTACCACTCCCTATGAAGAGAGGCAATGAAGATACGATAGGAAATGGGGATGTAGAAAAAGGTAAAAAAATTTATAACCAGAATAAGTTTGTCAACAAAAGCGCGGCAAATGATTGGTCAGATCATTCTGAAGGAAGATCATTTCGACTTGACCTTTCTGGCATTTCAAAATGTACCAAAGGAACAGGATCAGAAGTGGAAGGTGAAAGGACAGATCGATTGCATCAGAGTAAATTGAGTATATCAACATTGTCCCTCAGTTCTTCAAATGAGGCCGATTCAATAGTTGGAGAAGAAGATTGTGTTGCTGAGAGATTTTGGAAAATGATTGCCAAAGATGATAATGATCTTGGTGGTGATGTTGGTAGTTGTGGTGATTATGATGATGATGATGATAAATTCGTTGGTAGTCAATCATCTGTCAATGGCTCTTTCGCAAATGGCAATATTTTCATCCGTGAGAATTCAGCAAAATCTATTGAAATAGAGAGCAGAAAATCAAATAAAAGTTCTTTAGAGAGCAAAACAAGGTTGAAGGGAAAAGAAAGTGGAGATGATGGTTCCATGAGTTTGACCAGGGTAACTGAAATGTCCTTTGAAAATATTTCATGTGTTGGAAATGGTGGTTGGAATGATGATGGCATAAATTCGTTTGATCCTGGGATGAGATATCAAAGTACACCAAAATATGTAAAACATGTTGATGAAATAAATGAATTTGATACGATTATGATCAAAGATGAAATGAATAATGAAAGATTGGCTATAGAATTTTATAAGAAACTATCAATACGGCGAGAATGCAAATGTAAAGCAAAGGCATGGGTGAAGGTATGTCATTAATTTATTGTGTGTTGTAAAATGTGTTCTTGATTTGAAAGTTTCACCATCCTGGCGTTAATGAATCCCGTAAGTTTAACAGTTTTACCATTTGAGATGATATTTTAATAAAGATTATTTGTCTTTAGTGGACAACGAATGCGAAAAGAAAAGCAAAGGAAAGGATGAGATCTGTGTTTGTTCAATGGAAAGAAACCCATTTACAAATGAAAAGGTGAATTTTTTACGCTGTAATTGATTGAAATTTGAAATAATCAAGCTTGGTCATGTTCAGTTTTAATTATTATTTTTTATACCAACTTCTCATGAAAATGTTTGAAGAAATGCTTAGCATTGATACTTTTAATTCGACATTTTCAGGGAATTTCTTTTGATGGGAAGCGTACATCGCAGAGAATTGAAACAAAATTATTATGAATGGAAATTGTCATTTGATGCCGAGCATAGAAGCGACATTGCTTCATTCCACTTCAAGTATGTTGTTTCAATATTCAATCTATTGTTTCTTTATAAACAATTATTTCTGATGTCCTATATTTACTTTTTTTTTCTGTTTTTGCAATTTATATACCGATCATAAAAACATTTTGCTAATGCATATTTCACGTTGTTTTCTCATTTCATTGATCTTTGATCTTTTAGACTTTCAGTGTTAACAAGGTGTTTGCAATTGTGGAAAGTTTACATTGCAGAAAGACGAGTTAAAGCCAAAATGAAAAAAGTAGCAAGGTAATTCTCAATCAGAATAGCTCCGTCAATTTAACAAAATCGTTTCTGTTTTATTTTTTTCCTTTTTTTCTATAATATTTAATCATTATAAAAGTTGCTCTTTTTGCAGGCTTCATTTTGAATTCCATTTTACAAAGCAGGCTTTTATTAAATGGAAAGATTCAGTCGGAAAGAGTTCAGTTTTCACTAGAAATATCAAGTGAGTTTTTCAATGAATTCTTGTAATATTTTGCTGTTTTTTTATTTTCACAATCATTCACATTGATTTCCATATCACTCTTTCTTCTTTATAAGAACAGGCTCAACTGTTTCATCAATTTGAAATCTTGTAAAATAGTCAATTTTCATGTAATAAATTATAGTTCCATTACCAATATCAAATGATTTAACATTTTAAATCTTATTTTTTCTATTTGTTTACATTTTAGCAAGCGTCTTCTTCTTAGAGTTTTTAATGGTTGGAGAAAATGGACACAGTATTCAAGGTTGGTAAATTTGAACAGTGTAACACGCTGCTCTGTGTATAAGAACGTGTTTATAACCATTAATGTTCCCACGTATTAGCTGACTGATTTCTGCGTTAAATCTGCGGTTTGCTCATGATTAATTTGTTCGAAACCAAAGCAAACATTTATATATTTTCATACGTGGCTTCGATTGTTATTCGGATATTCATATGTGGCTGCGATTTCCAATTTTAACAGCTGTTAAAGATACCTGATACATTAAAACTCTTGATACATCCAACATAATGCTTCTTTATCATTTAAAAACTGTTTTTATTCATTTGTTTTTAGAATGTTGCATAAAAGACATTTGAGTTCTTGCAAGGAATACCACAATCGAACATTGATGAAGGCGACATTTGAGAAATGGAAATGTCAATTAAACATGAAAATTTCACTAAAGCACAGAATCATTTCTATGCAAAAGTAAGCAATTTACAACCTTCCTAGAATTTTACCTTAGTCTGTTTATGATCTTAGCATATTCTAGTCATGTGTTTACTCTCATCTCGTGCATCATTTGAAAGTTTCATAAATGCTTTTTGGGATTTGCTAATTACAACAAAGATGACATCGCAGTTCTCAGTTTGTGCTTTCCCTTAGAAAAAGCATGCAAGTGTCTTTAGAAACAACAACATCGTGTTCTACAAGCTACAATATTTATTTGATTATAAAATTTTGTTTCTACTTCAACCTGAAACACGTATTTTTTAATGTGATAGGAGAGCATTTACTTTGTGGCAATTGAAATGTCAGCGGATTCTACTGCGAAGGCGCATCAGCATTGTCCACAGCAACCTGGTAAGATATTTCTAAGCATTTGTAGCAGAATTTTAATGAATTTCTTGCTAATGCAGCTTAGTCTGGGCCGTTTCATTTTTTGCTTCATTAACAAAAAGATGACATTCTCAGGTTCTTTTTATCGTACATTTTTTGCACGTCTATTCCTTCAGTAGTTCCTTAATTTTTAGCGAAATTCACATTTCTTCTATATCTTAAATCTAATCTTTTTTATTCTTATTTTCGAGGTTTTGCAGCGAAAATGTTTTAACATATGGAAGGAGTTCACAACAAACCAATTAGGGAAGAGGAAATTGTTTGTAAAAAAAATTCAAAAGCTATATCTCAAAGACGCATTTATGAAGTGGAGATCATCCACTGACAAAATTTTATCAATAAAGTAAGTTTCAAAATGAATCTAACTATACTTATACTATGAATCTAAGCTTCAAATGAGTTTGTTTTATGGTTTGAAGAAAATGCAATTAGATTTTTTTAATGGACGTTCATTTGCCTTGAACTCTTTTGCCAAAAAATAATGAAAATTAAAGTAACAATTATTAACTAAATATTTATCAAACCTGGAAATTGTCTCTAGTAAAAAAGTTGTCTGAAAGTTTTGTTATCTTAACAGGGAGAATCGATCGTTGCTAATGGCAGCGCAGCAAAAACGTGCCTTACAAAAGGCATTTGGAAAATGGAAACAGAAGATCGATGTCATACGTTTCATGGAGAAGGTTGCTGTTGAGCAACTTAAAAGAAATGTCAGGTTTGAGAAATTCTGAAAAAAAAATTAAATAGATATCTTGATTATTATTGGTTGCTTTTATACACTTTTATCCTTTCTTTGATAAAATACTTTTCGTACCAAATATTTCATGAAATGTTGAATTATTCACAGGAATGCTGCCATTAAGTGGAGAAATAAAATAATTAAAAAGAAATTGCAACAGAGACTTTTAGCATCAGCACCATTTTTTGAATTTCTAAAACTGAAAAGTACGTAATGTATCTTTCATTCTTATTTAATTTGTTTTATTTTTCTTTTGCTCAATTTCAAATTGTTCTCCTTGCATCTTGCTTAAGTCCAATATTTTTTTACATAGTCACCCATTGCTTCTATTGTTCCTTTGTGATACTGCCTTCTTGATCTTTTGACATATTACTTTCTTCTTCAATTTTCCTACTATTAAATAGTTCCTTTGCTTTATTGTTATATCACCTAATTGCTGTATTTTACCATCTATTCTCTCTACCAGGAATCTTCAGGCATTGGTTGCGCGAAAAGCAAAAAGCAGATCGAGAGAAACAAAGGGGCAAAGTAATGGCCTCGTTCATAAGACGAGGCTGTTTGTCAAGAGTTTTTACGGAATGGAGGATTGTAACGCAAGAAGACAGGACCATACATCACATGGTTTCAAGGATACAGAGACGTGATTTAGCAAGGTAAACGTGTTCATCGATAACCAGTTAGAAACAATGAATGTTCGTTAGTTTTTAGAGAATAGGTAATATCAAAAGAATACATTTTTAGTTAATGGCCGAGCAAGAATGACCTTCTAATTATTTCGATTTTTTTGCAGGTCATTTGATGGTTGGCGATTGATTGTGACTCGAAAGAAAGTTTCAATGCATTACAGAAGAGTAAAAGAACTTGAGAAAGCAGAGGAGATATTTTATAAATGGAGGTATGAGGAACGCTTTTCATATAAAGAATATTAACATTCTAGTTTTATGCAATTATACTAAAACTTCTGGCCTAGGTTTTGGATTTTGGCTTAGATCGTAAAGTGTTTCTAGATGCTGAACTTTCCATGGTCTGCTGTCCTACCATAGAATGAATGGTAAAGTCTCCTTATTCAGATTGCCTCCCAATTTTTATCAACAACTACAGTATATATATCTTTAGTTCATTAACAATCTATTATTGATATCGTTCCCTAATATTTATATAGCATGCTATTCTATTCTGTGGAGTTTTAAGTTCAGTTAAACTGGTTTTATGATTTCAATCAATTCTAGCTTTGTTACTTTTTGGCATTAGCTGAGCGAGGATCATCAACTCTTTTGCAGGAATGAGTATATCAAGAAAGCTAGGGAGAAAGATATTCGAGTTTTCTTTGCAAGGAAGAGGTTAACTCGTGTTCTTTCTGCATGGAAAGGTTTGTTTTATTATTTTTTTGAAAATATCAACAACACGTCTTCACCAGTTCTAGCTTGCAAGTAGTACTGATTTTATCATTTAACTCAACGCTGTGATGCACAGTATGATTGATATGAAAGGCATATGATGCTATATTGCATTAGCATTTGTGGAAGAAGGCAAAGAAGTCAAGTGTTGAAATTGATGTTTAATCTTTAGTTTGAAAGATTCTTGAACGTTTTTCAACATATTTATAGAATTTATCGATGACAAGAAGCAACGTACAAAAGACTTAATGATAAAGTATGGCAACAAATGGCAAAAAAATTGCGCAATCAGAATAGAGGCACGTGAAAGAAGAGAAGCTGCAATGGTATGAGTTTAATGATGATTCAATTAGATCTAGTTGATGATGCTTAGGAAACGAGTCTATCAAATCTACCAAAATAGTATCACCGTAAAACATAACAAGACTGCAAAGACATTTCCCAAGATATCCAATGTTCATTATCCATTCATGAATCTTGTAATATTTTCATCTTATTTTTAGGCCAATCGCCGTATTGTATTAAAGACGAGATTCAGGTTATGGGCACGAAAATGTGATGAGTTTCAAAGAAAAAGAATTGAAAATGAAAATTTGGCGAAGGAATACATGGAAAGAACTTTGAAAATAAAATCATTAAATAGATGGAGACGGCAGTTTCATGTTCATTGCATTGTCAGGTAATGTTTTCTTGTTTGATTCAACAAAATTGTTTATTCATGTTAGAAGAGACTCTTAATTTGTAAATGATCATGTCAAATTAACAAGAATTCTTTTGTTTATCCTTTTTTTCTGCTTTCAGTGAATATCAAGAAGACAAGCGTATTAGTTGCCTTGACAACGCATTTAACCAATGGAAGGAATTTGTACAACAACAACTACAAGATGCAGTTGGAAGATTCACTGATAGGCTAGAGCGGGAATCACCAAGAAGCTTACGTAATCATACATTATCAGAATCTTATTCATCTGGAGATATCCCCTTGTTGCGCTCATCATCAGGGTACTTTGGCTCATTACCAAATATCGCAAAAATGAGCTCCCCACTGCCAGTATCCCCTTTGGCAACTGGAAGATCGAATATTGGGCCGGAATCACCAGCCTCGCTTTCACCTGATCATCCCTATGATCGCAGCCCAAGATATGGTCTGACAGAGAGGTCATATACATTTTCATCGCCAAATAATGAAGAAAGGAACTCAAGTCTTGAACGTAGCAGATTATTGATGAATGAGAGACCAAAATCACCAAACAGCATACAAAGTAGTGGAAGTCTTTCAAGTAAAACAAAATCACCAGTAATTGTGCCACCATTGTTCACAAATGGATACAGAGATGACGACGAGGTAAGTTTTTTCTTAATTTTGACCCGCCTTCTTCTTCAATTCGCTTCAAAACATTGACGTATCACAATCTTTATATTGCCTAAATCAGTTTCGAGGATGTAAAATAATTTCAGGTCAATTGCAGTTCAAAAAATGACTCCTTCAATCCATTTGTAACCTTTTTTTTAGGAATATACTGAGCTGAGTCGACCATCATCATTACCACCATTTGAACCATTAAATCAAGCAAAATTTTTCTTGCAAAGGGAGAAGTCAACAGATGATGAGAGCCCAGGGTCGATTGATGGACACAATTTTGATGAGGTTAATTTCAATTCAATTTTCATTTTGTCACAGAAACCTTTTTGGTCTTTTTGAGTGATAAAATTGCAAATTAATTCTAAAATGAAATAGTTTTTTATGTGGAATTATTGTATCAATGTAAAATAAAATCAAATATTATTTTGCAGGATGCAATGTCATATTATTCATTCCGAAGTGAAAGCAATGGCGTAAACAGAGAGAATTTGATCTCAGGAACAATCCGACATTGGCGCCATTTGCCATTGAGTAAAACATTCAGAGCTTGGTATAAATACACACAAGATAAAAAACTCAGAATGGAATTATTTAATCATTTTGTTTCTTGCAAAAGAAATTGGACAGTAAGAAGGATTTTCTTGGGATGGCATCGAAAACTCTATTGCAGATTAGTATCCGAAAAATTTGCAGTAAGTCTTTTGCAGCAATTGTTGATTTACAAATTTTTAATATAAATTTCCTTTTTTATAAGATTCAGATTCACCATTTTTAATGCTAAAGTTAATTCATTGTATAATGATATTTTTAATCTTTTCCAGCGTGCCATACTGCTAAAGAAATACTTCAAGGCTGTTTGCGACCATTTGTTGCAAGAAAAAGTTAAAAGAGAGCGAAATTTGATTGCTCAATTGCATCTAAAGAATATGAAATTATCCTCCGTTTTTAAATCATGGCGAAGAAAGGTAAAAGCAAAATTGCTTAACCGATATTTCTATCTTTTCACACATATCCTTACCGTTGGAATATTTTGTTAACAAAAGAATAATCTATAAAAGTTATTGGAGAATTTTGTGAACATAGCAAGAAATTTTTGAAAATTGTAGAAATTTATCATGAATTCCTGAAAAGTAAGGAAGTGAATTTAGATCGAAAAGTGTTTTGGACTCAATTTTATTAGTTAAACATGTTTTGCCTATGTCTCTTCTATACTTTTAACTGTTTTGATCTTCGTTGGATAATTTTTACTCATAAAAGAAATAAAATTTTAATTTATGAATTTTTACAGGTTTCAGCAAAACGGAAACTTCATTCACTTGTCGGGCGTTGGCAAGAAGCAGTTCATATATCAGAAAATGATAAAATGAAAAGTGATAAAATGATAAAGAAAAGAGAGTTTAAAGTGTTAAGAAATGCATTTGATACTTGGAAAGACATGAATGCAAAATTTATGGCTGCAAATGAATTATCAGATATTCTTCTGCTGAAGAGGTAAGTTGTTTTTCCAATCTAATCAATTCGTTTCTAACAACGATAATAACAAACGGTCTCGTGTGACAGCTATTTTTTTATTTGATTTGATTTGATTTGATTTGATTTGATTTGATTTGATTTTAGAAACCTGAGGCTCTGGCATAACAATGTGCGGGAAAACAAGTTGCGAAAAGTCCATTTTGATAAAGTGCTTTTAATGAGATCACGAAAAGTAAGTAAAAATGTCATTTTCAATATGCAAATGTCAACATATAAGATGCCCCTGAAAGCATTACTTTTGGCGACTGTCATTTGCTGTCCAATATTTCATCGCTTCGATGGTAGTTATATTGGTTAATAACATTGCCTGTTTCGCGCTATACCTGGCCCAATTCTCTGAGGGGAGCAAGAGATTTTTCATTTAAATGCATTGTCAGGTTGTTATGAATTCCTGTTGCATTTAGGTATTTATCAAATGGAAATCAGCGTATAATGCAGAGAAGAAGGCCCAAGAACATTCAAAGGTAAGAATTGCTTAAAAATCTTCACGTATTTATAAATTTGACAAGAATTGGGCAATTGACATAGAAATTGACAACATAACACATACTTTTATATTTTTTCATGTTTGCTAAAGTATTTGCAAAGTGTATGAAAAAAGAATGTGTTTAATAACGTTTTTGAGAACTGTCTAACTTGAAAAAAGCATAGAATCTCTGAATTTGTTTTAATTTTTTTATTTTGTCATATTCATCCAATCATTATTCACTCGTTTCTTTAAACTGTAGGCACTATATTTTTTAACTAAATGAAATATGGTGATTACAATCAGTACTTAGGCAATGAATGTAAAATTATCTTCGTATTTTGTTCTGTTTACAGAATCTGCAAATTTTGAGATTTAAAACCACGTTTTATTCTTGGTTGGATTGGACCAAAGGTAAAACTTTAAACTTATAATTCATTATATTTTTCTCTGTTCTTTTCTAATTCTATATTTACTTATTCATTACATGCATTTCTTACCGGGTTATAATTTTTTTTAAGAAACAAAGAGGCTGTCAGATCAAGTCATAAAGTTTCAACAGCGCACAAATTTCAAGTTGATTGCTCAGGCATTTTTTATTTGGTCAGAAGAAGCGGCAAGAGTAAAAGTTGCTGATGATCATTACAAAGAAATGATTCTAATCAGGTGATCATATCGAATCACTTCTAAACATTTATTATCATATCGAATCACTTCTAAACAATTTCCATCGTCTATAATTAATTTCGATGATTTCAGTTATTTTCGATTATTTTATCATAATTTTATTATTTACAATTAAATGACATATTTATTATGTTTTGATTAGGATTATCGAATCATGGCATGAATACACTGAAAGAAGAATTGATCTTTCTGTCCGCTGCCAAGATTACCAAGCATCTTCAACCAGAACGAAGGTTTGTTTCATCAAATCTTCTTCACATTCTTTAATTAATTTGTCAATTAAAGAACTAAAATAATTGTGACCAAAGACACATTTTGATGAGACCCTAGACCCTTCAAGGAGGACGTATTTTACATCAATGAGTTTCTTGTAGTCATCTATATCTCCCTTTTTCGACAGATGAGAAACGTTTTTGATTGGTGGAAAAGAAGTGCAATTTGTTCAGGTGTTTTTAAAGAGAGGCAGAAACTTCAAAGAGAGGCTCTATTGGCAAAATCCTTTTCACGCTGGAAAAAGGAAATTCGTCAAACGAAAGCAGAGAAACATTTCAAGCAAAAAATGACAAGGAAAACATTCTCCAAATGGTTTCAAAAATGTTTTAGGTTGAATAGGGTAAGAACTCTGCAGTTTCTAATTTACAATTTTCATATGTTTTGATAGTCTGTTTTATATGGTTGTTTTCGCTCTCCCCTATCTCTTATACATTATTAATTGTAGACATTTTATTTAAGCAACGAAGATTAGCTGCCAATGCTGCAAGAATATGGCTTTTTAAAACAAGAGGTATGTTGGTAGTTGTACTTACGTCACACAATGATTTATTTTCATTCGTATGCACTCAGATGTTGTTGTTATTGTTGTTCTATTTATCATTTTAGCCAATCAAAGTCTTGAGGAGAGGTGCCTGAGACATGCTGAAAACAAAGAAAAAGTTTTAAAACAAAAGATGTTCAATGATTGGCGAGATGCAACCAATCATTTAAGGATTGCTCGTGCTCATTTTGAGGCTAATCTCGTTTTCAAGTATGCCCCTCATGTTTGATATTTAGAATTTTATCATTGTAAGTGAAACCGTAATCTGAGAAAATAATGAATCCCAAATTGGAGGATGCAAATACCATTGTTTGCTTATGGCAAAGTTTCATCTGATATGCTTGCGATTTTATTTTGTGCTTTCCTAGTTTTTCATAGCATATTCATAACAAGTGATCTTCGTATTTTCATCTTCAATGATGCACAACCCTTATGTTTTTTTACATCATTGCTTCAAAAGGCCCACACATTATCATGACTATTTCATATTTTATGACGTTTTTAGGACGATGAATTTCTGGCATGAGACAACAACACGAAGACATAAATTACGGGAAATCAAAGAAACAACAGAAAGATTTGTCGAACTGAATTTAGTAGGTTACACTTCAATTTATTATTTATCTATTATTCAATCTATTATTATTTTTGTCAAAACGCCGTGAAACAAACTAAAAATAGCCATGGTACTGATGAAGACATATCTTTTAGGCTGGCAAATGTTTTGCTGCACCAATTTATTTGATAATATTGTTGTTCAATGGTTGATTTGTTTCTTTTCTTCTTTGTATTAGGTCTCTTCTGCTTTTTATTTGTGGATAGATCTGTATCATCGCCGGAATAAAAATGAAATGGTTTTGGCTAATTACTTGGAATTGAAGCAACAAGAAATGCTGAAACTTTGCTTGATAAATTTTCGAATTAACGCATTAAAATCTAGAAGTGAAAAACACAACAGAACTAGAACATTGAAAATGGTACTTTCATAACATTTTATTGCATTTCTATTCATCTTTATTTCCTTTTTTATATCTCCATTCATCAATAAAACCTTAAAACCAAATAATTTAGATCTTCGATGTTTCTAACTAGCTGCTCTGCAAACTTTTAAAGATAGCGGTTAATTGCAATAACAGATAACTGATATGATTTCTAATTTCATTGAGATTTGATATTGAGATAGATTCAATGCTATTTTTCGCTTAGGTTTGGAAACATTGGAGTGATGCTGTTTACCGTAGAAATACTATTGCGAGAATCCAAAAGGTACAATGTTCTCTCAACAAATCTCTGATCAATTTAAATTAAAAAAAATAAATCTGTTATCTACATCGTGTTTATTCTTCAAAATCACCATTTTCAATATTTCAAAAAATCTCTATTTTTACCTACACAAAGTTTACAGGTCAAGGCCATTACAAACATTAAAATATATTTGTGTGATTAAGCACTTTGGCATTAAAAACAAATTTTCATTGACAGCGGCTGCTTCGAATGTTGGCATTAAAATATGCAACTAGATGGAGAAAGAGAACAAAAGGTTTGATGATAAGAAATTTAAGCAAATTTAAGGATAACGATTTGTAAGCTGTTTAGTTTATCTATTGATTACCAAAGTGATTAATTGGTTGACTGATTGATTAATCAGTTGCTTAGTTAAATAATTTGTCAACTTAATCATTGAACCATTAAGATAACAATTTCTTATTCATCTATCAATCCATTGATTGTTTGATTGATTGATTTTTTTAAGATTTGATTTCACTTGGATTGATTGCTGATGGAGAAAGAAAAAAACGCGATTCAATTCAACTGAAAAATCGATTCCAGAGTTGGGTATTGAAAACACGTGCAAGATCATTGGCAAAAATGTGCTTCCAGGGTCATCTATTAAAAAGGTAACCCTTAATGTTTTTGCATGCATGTGTACATCTGTTTATACAAAAGTAGCTACATCATAACTTTGATAATTTTCTGACTATTCCATCTCCTCAGAAAAATGTTTTTTCATGCTGCAACCTAACTTTCTCCAGTCCAGTCCTTTATCAATTGGTGCTAATTGAAATGACTGGAACAGCAGCTTATCCAAACCAAATACTCAACCCAGTGTTTTCGTACATAGTTGCATATTCCTATCATTTTCAATAAAAATTGACAACAATTGCAAACGATTATTGATAGAATTATAATTATTTTGGTTATCTTCAAATCAAAACGTGGTTCGAAATGAATTGTATTTGTATATTTATTTTTCATTTCCATTTCAAATAGTACATTCATCAGATGGAAAACTTCAACAAAGTTAAAAGTTTCTCGTAAAAAATTATTGCTGCAGTTCAAGGAAAAAAAGAAGAAGGAAGAAGTAATGTTGATATCTTTTATTTTTCTATCTCTTTCAAATTCATAATCTCAGTTTCATGATTTTCCTAACCAATCGTGCAACATGAATTTGCATTTGCAATTTTAAGTTAAAATGATTTCTAGAAAAGAAAAAATTTTGATTTGTTATTTCATAGATTGAAAAGACTTTTAGAAAATGGAAGGATTCAACAATCAAATCACAAAAGGAAAAGAAGCTTGATGAGGTATTGTTTAACCGTAGTTAAAATTTGCGACATCAATTCTTGAGAACTGATTGGTTATTTATTTGATTGATTGATCAATGTTATTATTAATTGGCCTATTTCTTAATTGATCGATTTATTGATTCACTGAGTGATTAATTGATTCGTTGATTGATTCGTTGATTTTTTTATTGATTCATTGTTTCATTGATTGGCTTAACTGAGTGAATAATTTCTCATTTCTTTGAATAAAGATACATGAACAAATTGCAAAGGCGCATTTTCGAAAGTCCCTAATGTAAGTATGTTCGCTTCAGAATGTCAAATACCAATTTTAGATTTTCATGGGATTTGCTTGTATTGGCTAGTTATATTTTCAGTTTTTGATTTACCAAAGAAATAAATATACTTGTTACAATTATTACAGTTGAAATATAGAATGCTAAAGACCATTAGCAAAGGACTGTGGTTTGAAATTTATAAAATCAATTGATGAATATTTTGATTTTCAGTGAGAAATATTTTTATGGTTGGCACAATGAGTGTCTCATTGAGAAACTGCGTCGAAAAAGAGATTTGAAAATCTGTGCAGAATATTTTAGAATTTGGAAAAACGAGTGTTTGGGAGAAAACAGAGCTGTTAAGATGGTGGGTCTGAATAATTTACATATTTACTCCATACCTGAGATTAAATTTTTTTGCAACTTCTTCATATAAATGTTATCATATTTCGTTGATTAAATTTTTTTATTTGTTCATTTTCTTCTTTTAGTACGATTATAATTTGATGGAGAAAGTTTGGAAAAAATGGCGCCGAAGTAAAATAAAGTTAGAAGTTATGAGAGCGATGGAAGATCATGAAAATAGAAAACAATTATCAGAGGTTTGTGTTAATTTTATGTGAAATTTTTGAATTGAATACATTATTCCCATGAAGAGCTTTTTAGTCGTAATTTTATGACTTTTGATACTAATTGGTTCATTTTGTTGTAAAATTTTAATTTAAAACTGAACCTGAAGCATGATGTGAATATTTGAAGCGTTTTTGTTTTCAGGTCTTTTCTGCATGGTACAACTACACATACATTCGAAGGCATGCCATAAAGGATTTCCAAAATATCAAACTGAAAAAAGCGTTTAGAAAATGGATGCAAGAATATAATAAATCATAAAATTTAAATTTAATTTGGCACGGATTAAATGTACATTTTGATTGTCATGCTAAAATATATACCTTCACGTCAGTAAAATGATCCACAAAGAATGGTTTGATGTCTTAATTTGATCGAACTTTAAAGTAATCTATTGGGAATTGTAGAAACTTGAAATGGCGTGAATAGACATCGTATCAGTAAATATTGCTATGGATCATTTTCAGAGTATTCATATTTTTATACCTATAATATATTACATCCTTTCATGTTTATGAATATATCTCATTATTTTTACTGTTTTCTTCAACTATTGGCATTCATAAGTTCAAATGTAAAATGTTATAGGATTATGGGTGGAAAACATTGTCCTCTACAACAAATGCCAATTTCATTGATATGAAATGCAAAAGTTTTTAAGTTCAATACAAATAGCGCTACTTGATTACAGTCAATCACTTTTATCAAAGTGAGGTTGCTTAATCAAACGATCAATCAATGATCTCTACTGACCTCTCGTGATTCTCAGCTGTTATTGTTTCTAACGGATACGAGGCTCAACCATAAGGATGGCAGAACTTGATGGCGATCGCACGGGCGATCGCCGTTGCCTGGAGGGGGTAGTTAGAAAGTGACCTAATTCTTAAAGCAAGAGAATGTAGAAGATAGAAGACACCAGATTGTAAAAATGTCAAGGCAGCATCTGATTCAGGCCGAATCTCATGATATAAGCAGTTCTTATAACGAAGAGAACAGTCATTACCATTATCAACATCATGACAGAACAGCCGCAGAAGATGCATTATCACAAACATCATTCTACTCTGTTATTGATTTAGACCACGATACATTAATTGAAAGAGCAGCTCAGTTGGCCTCAATGCTAGAAAAATCTGCAAAAGATCTGAAAACATACACTCGACTTGCAAAAGCTAATGATGGCCTTTCCATAACCAAGAGGTAAGTACATATACAGGCTGTAAATAGATTTTCCTAGGTATCCACCTATCTCTTAATGAACCTCTTGACTGGCTTTATCTCCCATTTTTCGACAAAAAGAGATTTTTGCAGCAACACAACTGATTAAAATTGTTTTCCTGTGCCTATGTTTCGGGGCATGTAATATCTGCAGGAATCAATGACAAACGACAGCCATGAATCATATTATTTGAATCAAGTTGCCGTGACAATGGAGGTCCATTTGAAAGATTCAAGCTGAAATGTTTTGTGTTGATATTTTTTTCACAAAGCAGCTTATTTCTATTTGGTCTTATACTCTATCTTAACCAAAAGTTCTTTTTCTGTTTCAATCCTAACTAGCTCTTATTTTTTCTCACAGAAAACCAAAACTACCTCGTGCCCTCACAAATAACTTGTTGCCAATAACAGCACTTTGGCAGGTATACATGGAAATTTAAAAATGTTTCTTCAGATGCAAACATGACTATAATGAGCATTATTCCTGGTATTTCAATCCAACCTTTATTCTCTCCTCTCTAAACGATGAGTACATCACCTGGATGATCTGGACTTTGCCCTTTGTGCCAATCGCCCTTCTTCTAGGGCCAAGATTGATTTTGAACCAGGTACCAAAGAAAATAAGAAATGCTGGAAGACAAAAAATTTTAATGTGAAGACATGACATTACTAGATTTGTATAAATGGTGTATCTATTTCTGTTGGCTAAACATTTTGTTTCAAAATATTTTTAGGCATTGTGTTTGTTGGCTCTGACTGTTGTTGATGTTTTCTGTCGCAAAATTGAAAAAGATAAAAATCATACTTTGAGCTACAACATTGTGAGTTACTTTTCTATCATAAACTTAATTGCTTTTTTGTTTTAGTATGAAAACAAGGATGATTATTGTTATTCTCGATATTTCTTACTCATATGAGTGTCAGATGAAAATATACTTTCACTATTTGCTTATTAACATTTATACTTTGTTGAGCCCCCATTAAAATTAAAAAATTAAACTGCATTTGTTATTGTTTCATGATCCAATATCAATTTTGCTGTTATTTTCTTTCAGAGCATTGGCATCATTTCAGTTTTTCAACTTGTTGATTTATGTCTGGTTTTTGCAGCAACAGGTTCTTCAAACAATCTCAATATTCATTCATAAAAACTCAACTTGCCTTTTTTTGTTTTGAATGAACTGAAGGATCTAACTAAGACCTAAAAATCAGTTGGTAACTGATAAGTTATGATTCAATAATCCATTTATTCATGAATTATTTATTTTATTCATTTATTCATTCCTTCCTATATTTATTCACTCATTCATTTGTTTATCCATCCTCATATTTATTCATTTACTCATATGATCATTTGCATCTTCTTGCGTTTGTTACGTTATTTTGCCTCTTGTCTATTAATACAGAACACTTCATATTTTTACAGAATAATAATAATATTTCAATTCCAGTTAAGTTAACGAAGCAATATCTGCACAAAACAGCCAGTTTGCGATTCCTCATCAATGGATATTTTTCAATGATTGTCTTGTTTGCTGGTCTTTACATGCTGATGTATCGTTATAAGGTATATCCATAATGTTTCATTCTATATGCACTAAATTGTTGCTATTTAGAAACTATGACTTTGGAACTTAAAAGATCCTCTTTTCTTGATATGAAAACTTTTGCATATCTTTGTGCTTAAAAGCTCATAGCTAACTAACGATTTAGAATCTCAATGAATTGCATTGATTTAAATGGCCTTTTTTGAATTTTGTGTTGATTCAAAGGACTATGTTTTTAAAGGCAAAAATGCAGGATTATGTTCAGGGGGTTTGTACTTCAAGTTTCCAGCAAGATTATACTTGTAAAGGGAAGCTTTCAGATTCCTTCCCAGTTCCTGCATTACTGCCTTAAGAGATCCTTTAAGGACATCATGTCAATATTTTTGAGAAAAGAAAGTAAATTCAAAAAGAGGGAAGAAAGCCCATTTTTCCGCTTGAATTTTTGGTGAGGTTCTGATTGGGGGAATGGGGCTTCAGCCCTCCACTGTTTGCTTTTGGAATCAATAACCATTGTTGTTCTTGTAGAATGACAGTTTTGAAGTTGAAAGAAATAAGACTGACAAAGATTTTGAATATTCAATTGAAATATTCATCCATATGCTGAATGTATCAATTTCTACTGCAACACTTTGTGGTTAGTTTTTATAATTCTTTCTCATGTTACATCTCTTTATTTACATTTCATCACTACACATCCTCCAATTTGTTTTTTCAACATTTTATCATCATGAAAGTAATAGCAATAAAATGCAATTGAAAATGGAGCTATTCTGATGCACCAATCAATTGATTTCGTCATCAGGAGCTGCAAGCATTACTGGCCAGACATGGTATGCTGCTTTAGCTATGTCATTTCAGGTATTTTTTTAAATGTTTAATTTACTTGAATGATTTTAACATTGTTTCATCAGTTATTGATTAAAATCAAAAGTTTTTCAATTGGCTTTTATTTACTTGTTTTTACAATCTATCAATCATTGAGTTTGTTCGTAGTAGCTTCAAGAGTCTTTCACCTTCTTCCAATGTTTCTATCATTCTTATCTATTCCATATATTGTATTTTTCATTATAAAATTGAATCTTTTTATTCTTAGATGCTGATCAGTTTTATATATTTTGCTTCGTTTTTGTCGCAAGTTCTCAGTCCACCAAAGCCAGCCAGTACTCATGACCATAAAAAACTTTCAAGAAGTGTATATGGTTCTTGTAAGTCATTTTACTTTTGATAAACTTTTGCTTTACTCTTGCTTTATTTCCCTGCTTTAACTTCACACAAAATTGCCATCTCTCACAATATATGCTGCTGCTAACCAATTGAGATGCTCCTTCTTAGTACCATGTCTGTACCATTTTATTGTTGTTGTTTTAGTTATGGCCTATTTTATTATATATTATTGTAATTTCTAATGCTGTTCACAAATGAAATATGTTATTGTAATATCTAGTGCTGTTCACAAATGAAATTGAAATGAAAATGTCTATAAACTGGAGACTGCATTGTGAATACTAAATGAAAACTTGATTTTTCAGTGCATTGACATAACTGGGTCTATATTTGTACATATTGGTGTTACAACTTGGATCAAACTCATTGTGATTAAGATTAGCACCAATGAAAGACCAGAATATCCTTGAGCATCATGGGTAATTTCGAATGAACTGTAAAAAGCCAAGAGACTGGTAGCTAATTTTGAATTTTAGTAACAATACGAGAATTAATGTCTACAGCAAAACTGCCATATAAAATCATACATTTGATATTACTGTTCTGCTCAAATATGTTCCACAATTTGCCCTGAAATTTTTCCTAAACTTCCAAAAGACGTTCCTTTGATGTATTCTGTCTTGGGTCCCATGTCTCTCTTTAGAAATTTCACAATGGCCAGATCGAAGAGGGTGCTTTTTATACGCAAATTTTGGCTGTGTTGTTGTCTTGAGGTTTATGCTTTAGATTAATCATTAAAGCTGTCCCTAGAGTTGCTTAAATTTAACCAGACGAATTCAAATTGAGTCGATCTTGCTTTGATTGTTGTCCGATCTTATGTTATATTTTATATCATACAGTATATATTAACTATATAAGATTTTGCAAAATTCAACATATCTAGTCTAATAATACTCATAGATATTTTTAAATAAAAACATTAATTTTTATTAACGTATTCATTACTAAAATAGATGATTTTTCTAATTTGTAATGCATTCATTCTTTCAATTATTCATTGCTGCATAATATCATTGTTCAATCTTGTATGCATAAATTATTTCATCCGATCATCTTATTCATTATCTTGATTATCTGTCTTGAAGCTGTACTCCATTTGTCTTTGTTAAAGGGAGGTTAATATTGCAACTAGATTTATTTTGGTAAACATAATACAATTGACTCTTGTTAAAGGCACATTTAATGTTTTCAAGAAAAGTTTGACTGATTAGAAGATGATCATCTTAATGAGGGTGTTTCAGATTTTATTTTATTAGCCATTCCTCTCGTCTTTGTCAATGAATGAAATGACACGGAAATGGAAGTTAATGACGTCATAAGCGACGGGTTAACATGAAAGCGAGATTCTGTCGAAACCTTGATCTTTGATCGAAGCAACTTTTGTGTTGGCCATGAAAAAAGACTTTTGAACTTTTTAATGAATTAAATGGAAGCAGCTCACGTTTTTGTTAACCTGAAACTTAGATGCAATGTTTATAATAGATATTTTGTTGATATTTGTGGCTTTGAATGATTTTTGCCGGTCTACCTGGGCATCAAATGATGGAAATTTTGCTAAACGACATTCCGAATTAGATTTATCAGCAGGTGATGAAGGTAATGGATTTATTTTCGAGAGAGGAATAACAGCTGATTTTCAAGCTAAGAAGAATTTATCAATAATAGCTTTTGGAAGCTGCAGGTAATGCATTGTGCCCTAAAATTTATAATTAAGAAGTTAAAACAGAAAAAAGAGACTTTTGCAGGCCTTAAAAATTGTTGGTTTTGTTAAGTAATATCTCGACCACATCAAAATAAAATGATTTAGCGTGGTCATAAGTTGCCACGTAGATGAAATCATATGGTGAAATGGTAATTTAAAACCAAACTTCAGAGTGTGAAGGAGAATTGTTCCCAAGGGACCTTTGAACTACGCATTGGTTGTTACTCAAAAGTGAAAATCATATGTTTTTGTGAAAGATATCAAGTAATTAAATAAAGTTTCGTTGACAATGGTGATATAACGAGCCAAGTGGAATAAATGATCCAATGGGAATACTTGACAGTTTCTTACAATAGATTATCATATTTTTGATAATAGCCCTATTGTTCTGCCATTGTCATCTGCAAAATTTCTTTATTTCCTCTCTTTTAGCAAAGATAGTCATAGTCAACCATTGTGGAGGAGAATTTTGGCTCAAAATCCTGATTTATGGATATGGCTTGGAGATGGTATCAATCCAATTTTTTACCCCTTCTCTAATACAATGATTTCACTCTTAAAGCAATCATCCATCTATCGTTATACTGAGTTTTTAGAGAATAGTGCCAACTTTAAAGTTTTGCATGGTGGGGCCTTCCATGCTTTAGACAACTGTAGACTGTATAAAAAAAGATTAAAGAGATAAGAAAGGTCAACATAATCAATCTCAGAATTATTGATGGTTTTGTTTGTTTGCAACACTCATCACCCCTTACTCTCCTTCGCTTCCTTCAACAACTCTTCCAGTTTTCCCTACTCTACTCTTGACCCTCTCTCCACCTTTGCTATCCCTATACCCTATCAGCTGCTTCACCCCCTCCAACCATCCACCTCTCTGCCAGAATTATCTCTTTCATCTGCTCCCCAGCAGGAGTAAGTCCTTTTCATTCAGCTTTTGAAATTTAGTCAGTTTTCTTTCTAATCATAGCTGTTTATGCTGATACAAGACTGATGCCATTTGTTTGGATGGTTGCAAGTTTGCCAGAAATGCAACAAAGATATATGAAACAAAAATACCATCCTGAGTATCAGGTAATGTATGTAAAAAGGAAAGAATGACAATCTCTGACAGGTCCAAAGAATATTGAACAATGTTTGATTACTTGGTAATGGGTTACCAATTAGTTGCTTTTTTATGTTTGGTTTCTTAATTTTTCATTTCTTGATCATGATTTGTATTTGTTTTCCATAAATAAAGTTTTATCATATCTCTTTTATTTTGTAGAAATTCTTGGCTGCTAAAGTGCCAATCATTGGGGTTTGGGATGACCATGATTTTGGGTCAGATTATGGAAATAAGGTCCATTTCTATTATTTATTCATTTTTGACAATTTTTGATCAAAATCATATCCATCTCAATTTTATACACCTAAATCCTAAATTTATTTTCATATAATTTTCTTTAGAATTTTGAACTATATACACTTCATCATTTTTGTTTTCAAAATGCAAAATTTTAATTTATTGTAGTACTTCAAATACAAATACAGAGTCCAGGATATGTTCCTTGATTTTTTGGATGAACCATTAGACAGCATCAGAAGAAAAAGGGAAGGAACATTTGCATCATACTTGTTTGGCAGTGGAAATCAAAGTGTCAAGGTTGAACAAAAAGTTTGATTTCTGTTGCCATATAAAATCATTTGATAAATAGTCTTTCAATCTTTTTTCATTTTTCAAAATGCAGGATGCTTTATGGCCACATCGCCTTTGCATGCAGAAGCAAACAAACATTGAATGTGCCACTTTGTTTGTCATTTGAAAATGGGTCATGTTTAAGAACAATGCTTTTGTTCTGTGACTGTTTATGAATGCCTGATTTGGTCAAGCAGGCAAGCATTTTATGGGGCATTTTGAAGAAGCAACCTATCGACAAAAGATTTGTTTGTTTGCACAAATCTGCTTGTATATGATTTGTTACACCCACCTCAAGTATTAAATGTGTTTATGATATGATAGATCATTCTTTTGGATGTACGGAGCAATGCTGAACCCAGCCAACCATGTGACTTACTTGGAGATCATCAATGGAAATGGTTAGAAGGACAGCTTGAAAGTGACGTCACACAACTCACAATCATTGGCAGTGGAATGCAAGTGAGGAATAATTCAAATTTAATTTAATTTTAGTGTTACCATAAAACAAAAATTCTCGAAAATGTTAGATTTAAAAAAAAAGCCAGAATGAACATCAATCTTCAAGTGGATTTTCCATTATTTCCTCTTCAATGATCAGTCATTCAGTGATCCAGACATGTTCTGGGTGATAAAATACAACTCTGTTACAGATAATTAGGCTCTATTTTGATTGGCTTGCTCATATAAATGAAGCTTTTGTTGCCTAGCAGTACCTTAAATTTTCCCATCCACCTCCCTCTCTCTCGTCATCATCCAATGGTCAATGGTCTCCCTTCCAATACTCCACACCGCCTCAAAGGAAAACTTCTTTTTTCAGATACTATCTGACATTCCATTTATTGAAAAATGGCAAAGATGTCCCTCTAGCCTGGACAAATTGGTTTGGTTGACTCAAAAAAGAGACCATGTAATGATTTTTATACGCTTTTAAATTCATCTTGATTTGTTACGCAAGGCTTTCTGAGTTTGCTCTCGTATTTACATGCTTTTTTAAAATGTTACCGTCAAAATTTTATTTGGTTATCCCATAGAGCATGCTTGTTCAAATTCCTCAGAACATTCTTAACTTTTTTTATTTCAACCACCCTTTTCCATGGTTTTAGATGTTGACGTTTTCTTAACACAATGAATGAACTTGGCGTTGTAATGATGCATTCAGCCATGATATTTTAAATTCTTTAGGTATTCTTCCTAAGCGGTGATGTGCACTTTTCAGAAGTCAATTGCATGAATGCATCTAGTTCTGGTAAGGTGGTTTATTCATCGTCATTTAAATCAATCTTGTTTTATTCACTTTTATGAAATACAAAAATCTCATTCATGCATCAAAATTATCCAAAATTATAGTTTATTCTAGCTACGATTGTCAATATTTTGTTTTTAAATTTCTTAATAATTATAAAACATGAAATTAATTATTTTTCAGCTTCCTTATTTGTTACTAATCTTTTCATACATGTCAACCATTAATTGTTATTTGTAGCTGCTTTCCTATCACATGGTTAGATTGTCGTATCGTTTATATCATGTGATCGTTGTTTGCTCCTCCTCAGGTTATCCGTTGTATGAAGTTACGTCAAGTTCGATGACGCATTCATGCTCATCTTCTTTGTTACCCTATGGTGTTTGTGATTGGACACTAAAGTGAGCTCCTATTCGACATTCTATGGTCTCCCTTTTTCTAATGGTCCAACCACTATTAGATGGGCCAACCACTATATTATATGGTAGGCCAATTTACAACTCCGGCCATTTCCATTGGTCAAGTAAAGCAGACCACGTGATCCCATCCAAAAACTAGCTGTTATACTATTACTTGGTCCCAGGTCCCAGGTTCCAAAGTATAGCACATGGTGCATATACTGTTTACATTGCTTTATACTACTTTTAACATACTCATCAACTTAGGCATGTGCCTCATGAGTCCAACAATAGCTATGAAATTCACCAAAGTAATAAAAGTATATTATTGCATTAAATTTTAGGCTATCCCTTTTATGAATTTACATCAAGTGGCATGACACATACCTGCTCCGTTCCAAAACCGCATAATTTCTGCAAATGGTTTATTAAGTAAGTTTATCTCACGTGTGGCGTGTTCTCGAAATTTATCCCATACACCATGGTATATAAACGTAAATTATACATATTAAAATTTAACATCTAAAGATGTAATTTCATAAATAGTTTCCACTTTTGACCTATTTGCCATCGATTTGTAACTTCTAGTTTTAAAATATAAATAAAAATAAACATTGTAGTATGACCTTTGAATTTTGACCTTTACCATATGCCTTTTCAACTTTGATCTTGGAGTGTTAGTTTGATCTTTATTCATAATCTACTCTTATATAACAAATTAAAACCTTTGCAACGGATGACTTGGTTAAAAAGCTTCTTGCAACTCTTATCATATCATTTATTATCATAAAATTTCCTTTTTAATTTAATGCCCTAACTTGTTTTTATTATCAATTACCAAATTTTAGAAATGTTGTCGCTTCATGCTTCCGAGTGACCAAGGTTATCACTGAAATCAACTTTGGCTTGATTCGCATTGATTGGAATAGTGATCCTGTAAGTATGCATCACTGTGATTAGCAATCTTAAACGAGGAATTTAACACCAACAACTAACAATTAATCAACAAAAATTAAAAAATCAATTAATCAATCACCGAAAGAAATCAAACCAATCGATTTATGATGCTACCGATTATCAATCTGCCGATTTCTATATTTCTTGATATTTTATCTGACAGCTATCTTTATTTTTTTGCAGATTAAAGTAACATTTGAGGTTCATGGTGACCATGAGATTCTCTCCTCCATAGCTGTCAATTTAAAAGACCTAGAAAGAGCAAGTCGACTTTTTTTCATAATTATTCTACTCAGAGATTTTTCATTCAATTTTTCTTCATCATTGAGTTACAGGTTCCTTGATCAGCTTCTTTCAACAGTGTTTAGTGGAAGACAAGAACTGTAACTTTGTAGGCCATGGCTGTTGTTCTACTGACACCAAGTGCAGTATGACACACTGAATGATGATCAAACGTTGAAGAGAAATCAACACTTACAACACTCATTCTTTTTCAAACCATCGTTTTCATGAGATTATTTTCATTTTTAACGCTGTTTTTATTATTTTCAATTCAGAGAAAGACCCCAGCCTCTTGCCCAGGAACAATAGAGCAGCCTAACTGGTATTGGAAACGAGTCTTTTGGGTTTCTGTTGTATTTCTGGGTCTATTTGCATTTTTGGCATTAATTTGGTATGTTTTTTCATGTGTGAATGACTACTGTTATCGAAATGGATAAAATGAATTGATGAGGCGCGAAATGCTGCCGGCACCTGAACTTACTTTTACATCACCCGCTAATGCGGGACTTAAAGGATGCTCCCTTTGATAATTTGAATAAAGTAATCATACCTAGAACTTGAAAATCCTCAAGCATTATCGAAACCTTGCTTAACTTACTGGCTGTCGCAAGAATGCCAACTAAAATTGTTAATTTTTATATTTTCAGGCTGGCCATAATCGTTTCACGTTGGTTTGTCAAAGAAATTCTAAAAGACATTGATTTGAAAATAAAAAATGGTTTTGTTAAATTGAGTAAAAAAAACAAAGCTAAAAACGAATGAATCATGTATTCCTTTTCTAGGTTGAATTTTTGATAATTATTTTGTATTATTTAATAGGAAAAACTCCTAATGATACCTTAATTTGAATGCTTGTCTCTCATAATTAGGAAATATTGATAATTGTTAAGTGAAAATAATAACAATTTTTTGATAGCAACTTCTGATCAATCGAGAGCATTTCCTTTCTTGCTTTATATCTATTCACAAATTTTCTCGTTTTTGTGCCGATTTCCTGACAGCAATTTATCAACATACAATTTTTTTAAGGTTTGGAATAAAAACATGGGAAATGGTTGACTCCGAAAATTAGCCCCAGAAGTGAGGGACTTTAATGGTTATGAAATAAGGAACAATGAAAGAAAAACCATATTAACAAATGTTTCTTGGCCTTGTTGAAAAATAGAAATAAAATAGAAAAGGCATGAGAGTCAGTCACAGCTGCTCATTTTTTTAGCAATTATTATCCTTAATTGAGAAATGTGCATTAATATGAGAGTGTAGTAAAAATAAATTCAATTTGATTGTTTTTTAAACTTTAATTGACTATAGTACCAAACATAAAATAAGTTAAAACTATTAATAAAAACATTGTTTTGAACTAAAATTGCAAAAACAATGAAAAGTAGCGAGTGTCAAATATGTGTTTTGTTGCCATTGTTACGCATACATGAAGATTTTTGTGAAATCTGGAAGAAATATGAAATATTAAAGAAGGCAAACATATAAATAATCTTCGTCAGAAAGTAAGTCCTATTACGAACAGACTTCTTCTTGTATAAATAAATTAATTAATTAGTTGATTAATTTTCAAATTAAGCTTTAAGGTTTGGTAATGGTTGTAGGAAAGAGACAAACAATTTAAATACCTGAATATTCGAGTTCTGTTCCAACAGATTCCATTTCTTCAAGAATGCCATTCAGCTCATCAGTGGTGAGTTTTACTGTCAGGCCTTCAAGAACACTTTTCAGATCTGAAACTGCGATTTTCTCATTTCCTGATTTGTCAAATGCTTTGAAAGTCTCACGAGTTTCATCATATTCATCAGCATCACCACCATCTCCCGACATCCTTTGCATGAGAACGCAGAAATCATCGAAATCAATTTCACCTTGTCCTTTAAAATAATCCAAATTTGGCTCTTTATTTCTCACATTATATTCAAAATTAGGTTTTCATTTCATTTTTGTTCCATTTTGTGACATTTGCCTCATAAGGAGTTCTATCACTTCGTACCTATTGTACATTTTCATTTGACTAATTCATTTTGCAGTACCAAAGAGAACATTTTTATAAACAGTGAGAACATTTTTCTCAGCTGGGCTAGTTTTAAGGCCACTTTATACCAGCCCATTTAACAATACCATATTTGGAAAGTTACCTTTGGTGTCGACCTCCTGTACCATACTTTTGATTTCGGCCTCTGATGGATTTTGCCCAAGACTCTTCATTACGAGGCCAATTTCCGACACGGTAACTGTCCCGTCGCCATCTCTGTCGAAGACCAGAAATGCCTCGCGATAATCTGAAAATAATTTGTCTCTTTAATTTTACAAATGACGATGTTAATCCAATTTATTATAGCAACCTTTCTTAGCTACCTTGATAATAATAATGATTATTATTATATTAATAATGATATATAGCATATCCGGCTTGCATTGCATACACTGTCTGCTTGCAAATTACTTTAGAAAGTTCTTTCTATCTGTCTCTGTTTTTGGATTTTTTTCAATGTGTCTAAATCGTTCCTAGTATCAAACTACCTTTGCCTGCCACACAAGCATAAACTGTTAATGGTTCAGATAACAAAAGTACAATCAAAACTGCCCGAGAGAAACACATTGAAGTTCCGAGTACATGAACGCAATATTTGCCAAAATAAATGTGATGAAAACTGCCAGAAAGTTTCACTTTATTTCAAAAATAGATTATCCAGGAATTTGGCTGTAAATAAATGTAAATAAATTTGGCTTCTTGAACAATAGAATAAAATTCAATGTTTTCCCCGTTGCAATAACGGTGCATATCCAATTAGAAGGTATAGCGATAAATGTTGGGAAACGCATTCAAAGAAGTCATGGGCTTACAGCATTTAGCATTATTAGGTTGGCGTGTACTGTACCAATTGATGTGAAGCGAGTGAAGCAGATCCTTAAAAGGTCAGGATTACTAAGGATTACGAAAGATTAACATAATCTCGAAGAGAGACAAAAAAGGATAAGCTGGGAACAAAACGAAGGGGAGAGAGAGAAAATCAGGATTAAAATCAGGATTGGTTAAGATTACCTTTGATCTGTTCTTCTGTAAGCTTCTTAGACTAATAGTATAAAAACGGGATTAAAGATTAGGTTACGATTAAATGATAATACAGGAAGGGTGAAATGTTTGATTTATTGAGAATTTCATTGAAGTACATGAAAAATAGCACTAAAAAGGACATGCTCAAAAAAGTTGTAGAGTTTTACTTTTAAAACTGTATAAAAATATCACATGAAAGAGGTGGAGCAAGAGTTTTAATTCCCCCCCCCCCCTCCTATTCTTATGTGGCTCTCGGCAAAACTCGGCGGACGGCGTAACGCGGCAAAATGCTCTAATTATTGGCCTCTCCACTCGCAAAAGGTTAAGCATGGCTGCAAACATTCTAATCATAGTCTATGTTCTAATTAGTGTGTGGATCATTCTTACCCGGTTGGTTGGCAATGAGGTATTATGAAACATGGACAAAAAGGTGTTAAAATTAAAATCTAAATAGTCCCAAAACTGATAGAAATAAAAATAAGAAGGTTTTAGATTCGAATTGTTAAAGACAGTCAAAACGACCAGACATCTCAAAAAAGAAGAATAGGATGAGGATATAATTTCTTCAGCTTTTCAAAATGAAAATTGCAATTAAAAGTATTCTTAAGCGACCCTCTAACTTTCTAAAATATCAGCAAATGATTAAAACGCTAAACCTGAAAAGTAAAAATTGAAGCGAACTTGAAGAAGATTTTTCGTAAAAATGCTAGCAATGCTTTTGAACGCAGCCAAAAACATATCACTAAATCTATCTAAGTTGGAAAATAGAAACGAAATAAAATTGAAAGAGTGGTCTTACCATGATTGATAAAAAGGGCAAGCAGGCTTCAAGTTTGACTCTTCGCACAAAGAATAGACGACCAGAGGTTTATTGATGGCAGATCTGATACTAAATACTATGGTAATGAGGATAATAAAAACCAGGGGGTCACAAAACCAAAACAATATAACTGTCAACAAATAAAGCGAATTTGATGAACACTTTTTGGGGAGGTTCAGAGGACAGGGCTGTAAATAAAAGCAAACAATAAAGGTTTGAAAGACAACTGTTGTGAAATCTAGCAAAGTCGAGAGAAAAGCCAATTTGGAGCCTACTTATTAATGCCTTGTTTTGTGGGAGCAGAGATGTTTCTTGCAACTTTTTAGTTTCAAATTTGTGTTTTATGCTAGTTTTATGTTTTCGGCAAAGAATCATATACAAATAAAAACATACAAAGTTTCCTTGTCATGCACGCCTTTCGCCAGTTTGAATAAGCCGCCTTTCGGCCAAATAAAAACCCGAAATAAACATAATTGAAATTGTTACTCTATCGACTAAAGCCATGAATTGTGATTTGTATGGTCGAAATTTGAAAGAGAAACCCCCGTCATGTGCAGACAAAGGCCAGTGGGCTTTTTGGAGTACAATAAATTTCTAAACAGTCTGTTTTATAAAAGGGAAGCGTTTAATTAAATAAAATGCTGAAAACTGAAGCACTCTGAAAAAATCAAACTTTAAAAATTTCACAGAATTGCTTAGGGATAAACAAGAAGGACATTGAAGGGAAAATGAACGCAATTCACAAAGGGGTTTTTGGCAACAACAACACAACTGTGTCCCTCCTTTACAAAAATCAGAGACGAAGGAAAAGGATTTGAATAAATGTAAATCCTTAAATCATAAAAACGACTGGGAAGAAAGGATTATGTATCCAACCGAATCGCCTCTTTTGATCTCATTTAGAGGCTAGAAAATACCGAAAAGAGGCAGGTTGCTGACAAGTTACATTGTTTTGTGATAACCAAGTCGCCATTAGTTGTTTCATGTTATTGTATGTTGTTGAGCCTATTGTGTCGTCAACTTTTGAAAATATTGTATTAAATATTGTCGCACAACATATTTCCATGCAACAATTTTGACTCGGGCAAAACTACATTCAACAAATACCATGTGTTTTGACATGTTTCGACACGTATAAACGTGTAAGATTAGCGATCAATTCATTTTCCCCTCGCGGAATGTTGAGTTTTGTATCGCAAGAAAAGTGGAATTGATTTTTAATTCCTTAGATTACCTACAATTACAGATCGTTTGTTGTTAAATACGACACGCGGGCTATACTTTCATTCTTTATTTCTTTTACTTTTATTTAGTGACACGTGGTCAAGGGTACTTCCGTTTTGTCAACTACCCATAAGCTTATTCCGGTAGATCAATGCGATATTGATCTGTTTTGCCGCAAAATAAAAAGTTTAAATAAAAACAGTACACAATATTCTGCTTCCTATTTATCTTTTTTGCAAAATAGGACTCAATTTTTATAAACTTAACATTACAAACATGTCACATAAGGAACACCAAAATAAATAATAAGTTTGTGAAATTTACAGCTGGATGCTTTCAAATAATTTTAATCATTTGTTTTTTTTAAACAGCTTTGAATTTCACAATTACCTTACACAAAATTAAAAAAAATTGGACGTTCCTTAGAAACTATTATTTAATAAAAGGTGAAACTAAAAGAAAAAATATCAATATTACAAAACTAGTGTTGGTAGTTACTTGGGTTTTTGGAATAATTGAGACAATTTTCATAAAATAAATTGATAATAACCTTCAACAACAAAACTTGATACAGAAATATATCCAATATTGTTCAGACTTTTTGTATATCATTATTTCATGATGTTTCCTATGCCGTTCAAACAGGAGGTATTGACCAGAATTACTTACAGATGTTCCTGATATCACCATTCCATCAAATGACAAATTGATTTTTTAAATAGTACACTTATAATACAAGAAAAAGTCCATGTCTATTTAAATGTAGATGTCAGCTTTGTATGCTTCTGTATGTGATTATTTCATCTAGCATATCTTGTAGTTCTTTGTCATCAAATCGTCCCTCAAGGCTAAAAGCAAGCAAAAGCATTAAATACACAAGGTTATTTAACATCAATTAACCCTTAAACTTAAAAATCTATTGCAAAATCCTTCGGCCATCATAAAACCTTCAATGTGATTTACAAAAACAGACATTGAGTGAATGAAAATGAAAGCTCAAATAAACTGACCTTGGAATTATAGCTCTTGCTTCTTCTGCAGTTTCTGGACATGAATTGGCAAGACCTGCCAATTCAAATTTATGCAGTTTTTTCTTTGATAATAACCTAAAAGTTGGAATACAGAAAAGGAAGATCAAAAGTTTGAAATGCAAGTTCCATTGCCAAATTCAATATACTGCCTCACAAAACAAAATATATAAAACCAAGAGACAATTGTATTATAAACAACAGATCCATTGTCTCTTAAAAGACCAATTAATTACAACAGTAAATTGCTGAAGTGTTTATCTTGTATAGATATTGGTACTATTATCATGTTATTATTCACTATCGTCTTATCATTCCCAGCAATACATGTTTTTGTCAGGACATTTAGTCCTCATTACCTCAAGTAGTATTAGCTGGAATCAATTGTGGTGTGGCTCAGAACAGAATTGTATTACACATTATGCTATATGGGCAACGTATGGTTGCAAACCTTCCACTTTGAAGGAGATCCTGCAATAAATGAATGATTGATGAATAAATGAACTTACCCTCTAACTTGAGCAATTGTTTCTCTATTTTTATATCTACTAAACTTCTGTGTATATTCAAACGTCTTTCTAAAAACTTCAGACATTTCCTGATCATCATCAGCCATCTCATTTTGAGCTTTTCGATGCTCTAACAACATGAAAACTTCCGAATTTAAAAGTGTTTCTGCATTTTCAAACTCTGAAAGGAGAAAAAGACCATGACATACAAAATTAGGGAGAGAAAAATTGTGAATTGTTAGAAAGGAAAAGATACTTGAGGAGCAAAAGCATTGTCTAAATCTGTAAAAATTAAAAACTGAAGAGCGCAAATATATTTTGCAAAAAAAATCGTTTGATTGCATCAAGAGGGGCCAATCCGATCTCAACTGTCTTGGGAATGCAAAAATGCGTGCGCATTAGTGTCTTGATGCACTCACATGGAAATGATCATGTCAATTTGTTCAGTTAGCCCTGTTTTCATTGTTTTATTAAATAAAACACAATTACCTTTGGGAAACATAAGTTCTTTCGCGTCTTCTTCTTCAACAATAGTTTCTTCGCCATTTTGTTGGGCAGCCATATTGACCATACACCAGCCTCTTTACAAAATACCGTATCGAGATTATCGAAAGTCTGTCCCACACCAGACACCAAAGTAAAGAAATTCTCTTCTCCATAATTTGAATTCAGCATAGCATTTTTCTGAGATGTAAAAAGCCTAAAATCCCCATGACAGATCTCTCAAATGTAAAACAGCAACAACTTTCTTTGTAAATAGCAAACAGCAATATAAATAACAACAAGTCTTAGCGATGAATCAAGACACGAAGATTAAGTTATATTTCAACTTTTATATTATCAGTTTTAGCAAAAAGATGATAAGGTTAAATATCATGAGTTAAACAGACAAAAATGAACCAGACAAACGATAACTTCTTTTGAGTTCAGTCACGACTCTTTTGCAACGAAGTGATTGTTATTGTGTTCTTATGTGGTCGAAATATGATTATGTATAACTTTGGTGCAAACATACAGGCGAGCTCGACGGACGTTGCAAACACATATAGGAATGCAATGACAACATCTTTTAGAAAACCAATTGATCCAAATGTGATCGGGATAGAGACAACAAATGTAACCAACAATGATAGCATTGAGAAGAACAAAAACTTTGCCTCATTATGATTATGAGGTGAATTGCGCACCAGGAATGATTCAACAACGCCAATCAGAATCAAACCTACAAAGAAAAATTTAGTAGATGAAGCATGTAAAAAGGCACGAAAAGGGAGGTATGATAATTCAAAAAATTAAGGTTTTCAAAAATGGACAGAGGTTAAGCTTAGAAGTAGCAATGCTAAGCGATAAACACAATCTCTGTATAGGGGCGCATATTAGAAAGAAACATTTCTCATTAAACTGAAGTCATGTGAGTAAACTAGTCATTCTTGCTTTACTTACTGCATTACTGCTTACCTCCATTATAAAAACACCAAAGGATGACACCCTTAAAGCTGTTGCCATAGTTGCAAGAAAGCTCACGTCTCTTGTGATCCACGACAAAGTCTTCCAGTCGAGG
Organism: Catostylus mosaicus; assembly: GCA_964019065.1. Lineage (NCBI taxonomy): Eukaryota > Metazoa > Cnidaria > Scyphozoa > Rhizostomeae > Catostylidae > Catostylus > Catostylus mosaicus. The sequence goes on along the minus strand of OZ025200.1, from coordinate 6,761,547 downwards.
CTTCTCAAACGTAAACATCCAAATGAGACTGACTATTAAATCCATTAAAACAATGCAAGCAATGATGAAATACTGCCATTGCTTTTTAATAACCCATGAATGGTGGTGGTTGTTGCTGCTCATCCTTGCAATGTGTTTTGCTTTCATAAGAATAGTTCCTACAATATATCACATGAGATAATTGGTAAACGATCGCATATATTTAGGATCTGCAGGGAAAAAAATGCATGGTAAAGAATGCATGGCAATGTAGTTAGAAGCAATACAAAACAAAAATTAAGAATACAATACACTACAATACAATAAATACAATACAATACAATACAATACAATACAATACAATACAATACAATACAATACAATACAATAAAATACAATACAATACAATACAATACAACACAATACAGTACAGTACAATGCAATACAATGCAATACAATACAATACAATGCAATACAATACAGTACAATGCAATACAACAGAATACAATACAACACAATACAATACAGTACAGTACAATACAATACAATTCAATACATTACAAGTCAATACAATACAATACAATACAATGCAAGTAGCTTACCGACATTGAGTGAGATGCAAAAGCCAATAAATATTGGTTTGAGTTGACACTTGAGATTCGTTGGTCTTCCAGTACGAATGATTGTTATTACATTAAATGAAACAATTGAGAGTAGTAATAAGAACATCAACCCTTTGTTACTTGACATCATCACAGGAGTATCCCGAAATTTCGCTAAAACTATGAAGGTGGTTGTTGCTAGCGACAGATTGAGTATGACCCAGACAAGGATTATCCATTGAATGGGGTCATCCCATTTCATATAAACATCGATGATAGCAATACACTCTGTATTGTTGACATTCGATGTAAATCCTGTGGGGCACTGTGTGCACGTGATCATGTTTATGTCTCTAGATACACTAGTTCCACTGCATTTACTGCATGTCCAACAGCATTCTGGTAAGGTGCTATTTAGTACTTTATGTTGTCCTGAAAAACATTGACCATAAACAATAAATTGGATAAAAAATCGACATTTGAAAGAAAGCATATCATGGAATTTTACCATTTACGGGTTTAAAATATATTACACAAAGGCTGCATTTAGATAAGGCTGAGGTTGGAGAAGTTTTCGTATTCGAAGAAATGTTAAACCTCCTTTTGTTTTAGCGCACAGATTTTGTTAATCTTTTTTAATTAACAAGATTAGTAAAGAGGCCTGTTTTAAACAACGTTCCTCAGCAGCAATATTTCCTTGCCTTGACCACAATAATTATTTGCCTTAACCATCAAAGAGATTATATGGTCGCGGTTTAGGGGCGTGAAAGTTAATGCTAGAACGCTCAGTGCAGTTAGCCATGAAACTGTAATTCCTTTCACCCTCTGTACATTTATAAAATTAGGATTTACCTGGTTGACAGTTGAAAGTGCAGTTTGAAAAGGGAACTTCCATGGAGTTATTGTACCATGTTACATCTCTTATCCATTGTAAATTTGAGCATATTTCTTTATCTTTACAAGGCTGGTGAGACCAGTTAGCAACAGGCAGAAACTCAAACACACCAGAATCAGTTTCTCTTAAATTGAATACCTGAAATAAAGATAGAGTTAATTCTTTTTACTAGAAGATGTTATCAATCATAAAATTGAAATCAAATCGTAGCTTTTAAAGGTGAAACGTAACGCGTGTATTCATTTTATAGAGCTTGTCATTGTGATCATCAGAATGCAGAAAAAATACTATGAACGAGGCGATCACTCAATCCACAAAACAAGCCTCGAAATAAAAGAAGAGGCAATTTACTTACCTGGTACTTACTTGCTGCACTTCCAAATTCGTCAAAAAACATATAATTTCCTGATACACTTTCAAACTCAATATTCTTCAAATATCCAAGGAGTTTTTTCTGATCATACAAATCACGATTGCAATAATCTGTGGTGCATTTGAGCATTTTATGCAAGGCATGCGCAATCGCATATACTGCATCGTACGTTGATGCAATGAAAGGAGATTTATCATAACCTTTTTGTATCATACATTCAGAACTTTCGTTATATCTGCAGCCTCTTCTAACGAGGCAAAGAAATTCCTCCTTCCATTGACTAAAATGTGACCCATTTTTCAATGCACCAATCAGCTCCCGCCTGAAACCTTTCACTTCAAGTGATCTGGGACCGACTCCAAGCATTCCATTTAAAACATTGGCAAACCCATTTTGTATTAGACTCGCTCTCGTCCATGAATCAGAGGCAATGAATGTATAACCAATCAAACCTCGATGCTGGCATTTACTTACAAAGTTCATAACAACACTATCGGTTGCAAATAGAACTACCACTATCTGACTTATATCCAAATGCTTGATATCCGCAATGATTGCTGGGATGTTGTAGGGCTTGATGACGTGATCGATAACGGTGCAAATTGCAAAAGAAGATTCACGGATATGAGCGCGCAATGCACTTTGGCCTGAGCGACCATAATCGTCATCACTTGTGAGCAGAACAATGTAATTCCATTTATGAAAAACAATCAAGTCAATGATAAGCTTTGCTTGAAAGCTGTCAGGAGAAACTGTTCTGAAAAAATGAGGAAATCTGTTTCTGTCCCCTAAAACTTGGTTCGTTGCAGATGGGCTGATAATCGGAACATGAAATACCCCTGCGAGGTCTGCAACTGCGCGGGCGATTTCACTAAGATCTGGACCAATCAAAGCCACGGTATTGTTTGCAATGTCAACTGGCACTGTAAAGGAGGCATTTGGATAAGAATATTAGCTTAGGAAGAATGGGACAAATATGTGACAAAGACTTGATGCAAATTGTAGAATGAGAATTAGAATTTCTGAGAAAGCTGCTGTTGTTATCGATTATAGACTCATTGTTTATAAAGAAAGAGAGGTTTTTACTTGTGTGCTGGAGATTTAGATAATTTATATTTGTAGTGAAAATATTATTTCGTATCCAACCAAATCGCCTATATTAGTGAAGGAATCTGTAGGACAATAAGTCATATTTCAAAGAACTGACATTTTCCTCTTTCATGCAGAACTAAACATCAAATGAATACAACTTACGATGTATTTTCTTCCTTTGCCTTGTTTCATTCTTTTCAGGTTGCAAAGGACATGAGAAAGTGTCCTTGAGATGCTTCTTTACAAAACTGAATCCCAGGAATTCCTGCACGGCAGTGTTTACACTTTGGCATGTATCTTTAATATCAACACCAATATTTATTCCTGGAAGAAGGCTTTTGTTCAAATTAATCTCCTTCACAGCAGCAACCATTGCAACCGCATCCAGGAAAGCGTCCTTGTTAAGTGAATCTCCACAAGAGTGAGTTTTCGGTCCTCTCCTTTTTATCAGCAATTCTTCGCTGTGAGCTTGTGAGCAAGACTCATGGATGGTAAAAAGGCCACCTAAGATGACGTCACCATGAATGTAAACTTGCTTTGCATGAAGTGAAGATGGTTCCTCGAATTCAGTAGATCTGGGATATACGCATTTGAGGGAGATTTGAAAGATGATCATTATAATTACACGAAATATCAACAGTGGCAGCAGTTGTATCGAACTGTTGTATAAAAGACTTCCCATCGAAACCATCTGAAGATAAAAATAAATATTTGTTAAGTTGATATCGAAAAGTTGAGCAAAAAAGACGACTGATAATGATAACATATTTGACTCGGATGTATTAAGAAATGATGTATGAAATGATAGCAGAATAAGAGCATTGGTCGGTCCCTCCTGGGCCCCTTAATCCAAGCTTTAAGCTTTGTTTTGGGGTTGTTTTTTAAAGTGGAGGCTCAATGAAAACGCTCTCTATGCACGCAAAGATCGTCGAGATCTGAACCAGGCAACAGTTTGCAAACTCTAACCTGAAATTCGCAGCGTTTTAAGAAATTCAAAGCCATTGAAAAATTATTTCTTACTTTATTGTTGAAAACTTTGCATTTTCTTCTTTTGATGATTGAAATTCAGCTGCAGATGAAAAGAAAAGCTAAAACAAAACACCGAACTACATGTAAAATGTTCATTGACATGGTCTGCAGGTGACACAGCTAAACAAACAAGACAAAAAGTTTCCTAATTAAACAATTGGTCAATGATTTGCATTGGATTATAATATCATTGCTTATTGATACATGATTCTGCTCGCACTATGAGGTAAGATTTTTGCAGGTATTATGTAAAGTAGGGAATTTGCTAGCATTGTATTAAATTAAAACTGCTGAAGGGAATGGGAGGACAAAGAAATCAAGGGGATTGGTCGTAAATTTGGCAGGAGACGCGTGCAATTATCAAATTTCAAGAGCATATTCTTGTCAATTGCATTGCCTTAAATATGAAATGCCACATTATCTGCCTAAAATCTTGACAGTTTTGACAACAAACAGTAGAATACAAAATGAAGTAATGACTCCAAAATTCAATCGGTGAACGATGATGTATGAAACAACTGTAGAATATAAAACTTAATTATCAATGACTCTTCTGTCCGTAAATTCAACATTATAACCATTTAGTGATAATAAGGCAGGGACGAATCACAAATTTGATTTTTTCACACAAATTGGTGAATGATATAAAAATTTTGCTGATAAGATTATGAAAGGCAGGCTTATTTGGTTTAGGACAGGGTAGGGCAGGGCAGGGCAGGGCAGGGCAGGGCAGGGCAGGGCAGGGGGAAAGGCAAAGAAGAATACAGAAAGATATTCTTCAGCAAGTGAAGCGTAACAAAGGAAGTTTCATCCCAATACAATTAGAGAGGACCTTGTACTCACTGCATATAAATGAGCACTGATGGATCTGATTAAATGGATAATATTTTCTCAATATATCAAATTATTTATTTAAAGGAACAGTGACACACACAGGACCTCTCAGGAACAACTCAAAACGATCATTATCAAGAAGACATGAAGTAATATACAAAGAGTATGGGTGACTAATTCAAATCCAGCAGCATAATTGGTCTCTAAATAGTTGATAAAAGCCAGTTTTCAGGTTTCTGTGTAGAAATTGTCTCGCAAAACTTTCCGCTACCTGGGACAAATCAATCAGTGAGACATCCCAAATCTGAATTTGGCCAGAAGAGGTGATGTTATTAATAAGGAGATTGGTGCAAGTTTCGGCTAAGAATCGATCGGACATCTGATGTGAATCGAAGGGCATCAAGAACAGGAAGTAAGTTTAAAAGAGCTTTGTCTGATGGATCAGCAAACCATGATACGATTGGAATGCCATTATCTGAAAAACAATGGAGCACACAATTAAAACTCTATTTTGTAAGTTCAATCTGTCAATGATAATGGATGGGTAGGTGGGCCAAATTTATCTTCTGTGTAGATAACCTGATATGCATACAGTTGGGTGTGATTAGTTGGGAAGATAAAAAAGGAGACCCTGTGATACAAAGTTTAAATAAATATTAAAGATAAAGGCAAGCAACCTGTTAATCAGCATAAATGACCCACCAACTTGACAACGCATTTGTAATTGTTGTCAGTCCGATCATGCTTGTTTCAAATGCTGCTCCTATAAATAGCTCACTATTTAAATTATTTCTACAAATCAAATATAGATTGACTTACGTCGATTTTCCCGGTATGCCCCTGGTGAATTGTCAATAATGAAAATGCTTGATAAATCTGAGGATATGATTCTTAAATCTTTTGTAAATCCAAAAATGTCAACCTTGCAATGCTGAAAAAATAAAGTAAAAATTAATAATTACTTATATTCAGATAAATTGAATTTAACAAAATTTACGAAGTTGTCAACACCTTAAAGTCTATAAAAAGGCATGAATTAGATTGTACCAGCACATTGTTGATAATGTGAATATTTTAAAAAAATTCATAAAATACCTGTCGATAATATCTCTTTTTTAAAACTCCTTTATTTCTATCAAGTTGATCTGTCACTGCTGCTCCATAAACCTTTCAAACGAAACATTTCAAATTGAATGAAGAAAGTAGAACAAAAAAGAACGGATATGGCTTAGCATAATTAAAATATTTCATGCAAGTTAAAGAGCCTCCCTTCACCTATGCCTCATAATTCAATATGAATATGGGCTCCTTTGTTTCTCCTATTAGCATTGTCGTTTCTACATAGGGTCATCCACAATAAGGTCCTTTGTTCTTTAACCAACAGTAAAATGAATGAAAAAAATCCTAGTGAAATAGTTACCTCCATGCTTGCAGTGAAAACTGCTAAGTCATACCATTGACTAACCTAAAACATCAAATGTTGCAAAATTTAAAGCCTTTAAGAAATTTAAAATCCTACATGTAAACAATCTATCAAGTTAGCAAAAATATGTGCCTTAAAATATAATGTTTTAAAAGCAATATTTCTACTATAAGACCAATTACATTCTTAGAATTCTTAGGCTGTGACAACAAGGCAGACATGCTTTGCAAACATCTGCTCAATTTTTGCAGGTCTGCAAAGTCTGTTCTTCGCAAATATGGTTTAAAATCTTGAACCAAAAACCGAACGATTCATAGGTCTTAGGCCTTGGCTGTGCAAGGCTGGCTTTGGTAAGATACTGATTGCAGCGGCGAATGCAGGTTTGGCCTGGATAATGATTCAAGGGGACTGAGAGTATTGAGGGAGACCAGTGAAGCTAATAATCTCCATTAGTTCAAGCTTTACAGCTCTTTCTGGCTCCTTCTCAGAGCAGCAACTGACAAAGGGGGGATATTCTAATAGCTTTAGGAAGGTTAAATCCAGAAAAACTCTGACTTATGAAGACATAGATTAAGAAACGGAGACTTACAATATTTAGGAAAAAATCAGCATGTGGCCTTTTATGAACATGAAATCTCACTGGATGTCTGTCTATAGTCACCTGCAAGATATGAGAAAATTATCGTTATTTTTTAAGTCTTCTGTAAGCAATATCATTATATTTATTGACGGTAAATAGGATTTATTGTCATTGAATACTTTTCCTATTATAACACTAATATTGCTATAACATTAAGATTTGACTACTAAATGAATGTACAGACCTTAACAGTGAAATCCGCAGGCATCGATGGTTTTACATGTGGCTTAGCTAGCCTGAAATTGAGATAGGAAAGATGCAATGTATCAAAAGGAATGTGAAAATTTAACAAAGTCATGGTACAATCGCACTGCCTTTATTTTCAAACTTTTTTATAGAATCAAAGCCTTATTCTCATATAAACATTAATTTTCTTAAATCGAGCATTGGCAATTTTTGCAAAAAAATCAAACATTTTATACCCATCTGTGTGTGAATGAACCAATGTCTCATCTAAGTCAAGAACCATTATTTTTCTTTTCACTAAACCTGAAACATAGAAAATTTTCATAAAACCATACCTACAAAATACATTTCAATTGAATCATATAAAATTGATAGTATATGCAAATTAACAGTAAATTAGTAATGAATATGACTGATAAAATGAAGGAATACATGAATGAATGATTAAATGAAATAATCAAATCCAATTAAAAAGTAAAGATAAAAGTGGGATCAGATGATTGTTTGAATGATTGATTTAATGCTTGATAGGTGATTGACTGATTGATCAAATGACTGATGGATGGATGGATTGATTGATCAATTAATTGATTGGTGATCAGCTGATTGATAGATTGATTGATTGATTGATTTAATGCTTGATAGGTGATTGACTGATTGATCAAATGACTGATGGATGGATGGATTGATTGATCAATTAATTGATTGGTGATCAGCTGATTGATAGATTGATGGATTGATTGATTGATTAGTTTGCTGATTCATTACATACCCAATTAGTGATTTCATATGATACTCACTCAGTCTCTGAACTGATAACGGTGATAATTCACAAATGTCATATTTAATGGCTTGATGCTGTATTAACTGAAAATCAAATAGTTATATACAATCAAATACTGATATGCTTATACTGATACAATTTTTGCATGGGCTCATAACCTGTTGCAAAATCTTACAGGATTCATACAGTGGGGCAATTGAATGAGGTAATGAGAAACTTTACAAGAGACGCAGTTAACAATAATAATAATAATGATAATAAAAACCAATAATAATATATGCATCATGATTGACAGTATTTGATTTGAAATAATTCGAAATCATCAAAGAAATAATTGATTTAAAATTTAATCAAATATTACTGTTTTGACGTTCTTGCGCATCACAAAGTCGAACAATGACCAAATTTTTGCAACCAACATGGCAATTGCCCTCAAGCAAGCCAAAATTCGAAGCTTTCTCAACATAAATCGTAAAAATCTCAGCATCATTGTGATGATTTTCCACATAAATAGTAGCATCAGCTCCCTCTCACAACGGTTTGTTACAATTTTTCACAATCCTGCCTCAGATCATCAAAATTATTTCTCTTTCTCCGCATTCCAGTTCAAGCAGACATCCGCCATTATCAAAATTCTGGTTGGAGTAAACGCATTGCATTTTGGTAGTATTGAAACTCTAATGATAGTGAGGCTGTGAGAGTGCAAGGTTTCCTTTGATAAGGGTAACTGCTTGCGAAAGCAAATGAAGGGATCGTTAACAAAACGATCGACTGTATATAACATTTCTCTCTCGTTACGATACAGCAAGGATTGGGGATACCCCCTCGAAATCGCAGGTACCTGAGGTCCTAATATCACAAGGCTCTTGGGCTCTGTTCCATGATTCCAAAAAAACCTCGTTCTCATTATACTTTCGCAATTTTGTTTTCATGCAATGCAATGGCGGACGGTGATGAAGGTAACGACGACTTCGCCTTTCCGTTTCGACGTCAAAGGGGAGACGCAAATAACCAAAAGCAATCTTCGCAATGGAGTGAAAGCTGTTATGGTATCTGGCTGAATAGTAAGTCCGGAGATGCGTCCAAAAAGGAACAAGTTTGTCTTGGTATAAACTTCGTCCACATCACCAAGGTAAGATAGGCTAATGAATATTCATTAGGCCCGCCCAGATAGCAATTCTCAGACAGTCTTGTTCTTGTTGTAGATGTCATGTTTCTCTCAAGCCCGCTTATTTTGTCCTAGCGAGTCATGAATTCAAAAATAACTCCATCTGACACAAGAGGGATTCAAATTATCGTTGAAGAAATGGGTGAGAAACTCTTAAAAGCTGATTTTGCATTTTCCGAAAGTTTGATATAAGATTATTTTCAGTGCTAACTCCTGAAGGGTTAGGACATTTATATGCGTTTGGTTAAAGAAAGATCATTAGGCTTCTGTTTGGTTGTTTGATTGCGCAGAAAGGTTGGTGATAACACAGCCAAATGTAAAGATTGCAGAGCAAAATATGACAAATTTAATTTGCATGTTTCTGGCACTTTTGACACTGCTATGAACTTCTAATTTAGCCAATGAAAATGAACAACAATTTGCGCAAAAAGATGAAGATATTGGCGAAGATGGAATGATCGCGTGAGTTTTCTGTCTATTATCAAAACTTTCTAGTCCTATGGATTATTGATTTGCCTCTAACTACTGTTTGTTGCTCTTCTTCTGTGGAGATAACTACAATTGTTCAGTTAATAAATATGAATGCTTTTTGCTTCAGATATAGAGCCCCAAAGATCAAACGTCAGAGGCCAGATGAGGACTCTTCTCACCAGCCTAGTTTGACGGAAATGGTAATTGCAAACTTTCAACAAAAGGCTGTCGATTTCAATGCAAGATGTGAGAAATATAAAAATGATCCAGCTGCCATGCAAGGTGAGGAAATGATCTTTGTTTAAATATAGTGAATGATTTGGTTAGAATAATTGTACAATAAAGAAGAAAATGATTCATGACATTTCAGGGCTGCTGTGCCTTGACCCATGAAAATATAACCATGATTCATTGCCCAACCATCATGCAACATGGTTCAACCATGACTATCCATTAAGATTATCAACTTCTTTCAATGGTTAAAGACAATGGTTGAGTCATGCAGTTGAATGTTGCTTGTATTAGGATTTCATTGACTTTCTATCTTCAAAAGGTCCATTAACATACAATCTAATATAAAAACAGAATGCTTTTAGACTTGTAGGTACTGCATTTGCTGCAGTTTCCCTTTTTTAGGCTGCAATGTCATATCCTGATCAATGTAGATCATCTTTTTTCATTCATCTTTAAAATGAATCCTTTTTTATCATAGAAATCTACTTTGAATTGAGAGATGTTTTACACAGGCAATATGAAACTGGAAAAAGGCTCTTGAGCTATGCCAAACCAAGTGAAAAATTGATCCAGGTAAAAAATCTTGTCCTTTCCTAGAACCATTCTTAACTGGGTTGGGAAATTTTTAATTGTTTTGTTATAATTGGCATCACTAAAACCAATCTTTCTTTGCAGATCAATACATTTTTTCATCACCATTATCAAAATGCAATGAATTGGTTTAATGAAAAAGGTGACAAGTAATGATTGTGAGACTTAATGAACTGATTGTTTGTAAATATGAATGTGTATAACAAATTTAATTTGTAAAGCAACCCATGTCTTTTCTGTTGAAAAATATTTTAACATTACATTGGATGAGCAGGCACAAATCTATTGCTGGGGAAGGTTTCATGAAACTCTTTGAAAAAAATAGATGCTAAAATGAAAGTTCTCACAAAGAGTGCATCTTTTGGTGAGAAAGGTAAACGTTTTAAACATAGATCTACTTTGCTGATGATACCATATGACATTAAAAATTTGCGAAGAAATTTCCAAAAAAAAACCGGATGATAAGCAAACATGTCAGAAGGAAATAAAATTTCTTCAAAACAGATAAGCTCCAATATTAGTTATTTACAATTTCTATCATTAGAATTACATTCTCTACCTTTGCAGGGCAAAAATGCAATTTAAAGCTAAATTATATGAGAAATAAATACAATATAAGTGGTGTTAATGAGACAGGACAAAAATGATTAACTAAAGATCATCTAAGTATAAGCAGTCACAGCAATGGTTGAAAGTTTATCGGAAACATCCATCAGAGAAAATTAAGCAGTTGATGCACCTTTCTGAGGCCGTTGAGTCACCAACATTTTCTTTATTTCTCCAATCGCTTTGCCAGGATTCAAGCCCTAAAGAAAAAGCATTCATGCACATTAACTAAGCTTTCTTAAATGTCTTGATGGGAATTTAAAGTTGGTAACCAACAAATCTAATTTGCTGTTAAATTCAGTCAGCTCATCTTAGAAACAGGATCTCTAATCAGGAACAATTATAAAATAGATGGTTCATGGTAAATTACAATTGATACTTCTCAGAATAAGTCTTCAAGTTCAATTAATAAATAGAATAACAATTGTATTTTTAAGTTTTTGTTCCAGGTTGGTACAAACTATTGATCCATAATATTGTAAATTTTATACTATTTTGAACACCAATAGTATCAATACCTTTGGACAGGTTTTTGTACAGTTCATGATGGTATGACATCTATAGACTGACCAATGATCATCAAGTTGAGCAAGTCTTTCTTCAGTGTAATCATCCTGTTTTCAAATTTAACATTATAATTAACATACAAGTATAAAATGAACAAATTAAACATTATGTATATATGAACTTGAATCAATTCTAAATGTGTTAATAAGAGATATAAAAAAAAATAACTTAAACTTTGCAATTAAATATTTGATGCTTTGTTTTGCTTGTTTTCCATGGATTCCTGAATCATAATTATTTTCAGTTATCACTACACAAGTACTTTTGTTTAGTTACAAGGAAAAGCCAAACAATACTGTTAAAACCAATTAAACACTTACTCTGCTGTCACTTATCCATCTGTAAGCTTGCATCAGTGTTGCAGGCCCAAGGTACTTGTCACCATTCCACCAATAGCTTGGGCAGGATGTTGTACAACAAGCACAAAGAATGCATTCATAAAGTCCATCCTTTCAACAAGAAAACATGTTACTGAACACAGAATCAACTTCGATGAAGGTAAGAAATGATTGGTCAAATTTCAGGGACAGTTTGTGTAAACAACAGATGTGAAGATTTTATATATTATTAATGTTTGAGCTTGTAATTTAAAATTTTAAGTTTTCCTTTTATTTACCAACGTTAATTTGCAGGTCCACATCAGCCATCTTGAGGCTGCCATTTTTTTCAACCTGCCTTACAAAATAAATGATGTATGTGTGTATGTATATGTACATGCGATAATGGAGTAAAATTTTAAGATAGAATTATTTAACAAATGAGTAAATTCAAACTTACAAGCTTCTTCCTGTCTTCAATTGATTGATAATTTTCTTTTTCTGACGTGTTTGGCTCTTTTTGTTTCAAATATGGCTCGATTGATGCATATTGATCATAAAAGTTTGTCATGTCCTAAAAAAGAACACATGAAACAGTAAAAAATTAGGCTCAGTTTTGAAAAAGCCTGGCTGATAAACTGTTGAGAATATATTCGCATATCTCGCACTCTATCTAATGAGAATTCACTCCGAGAAAAACAACTATGTTCACATGCAATCTCATAATTTAATTTACTCTAGTTCTCCTCTATCTATGCACTCTGAGAACTACTCATCGCAAGTGACGAATACTGAACGTGTTACATTATTTTAGTGTGAAAATTATATCTTTAAATCTACCGAGCCAATCAAAAAACAGTAAACAGGTTATGCTACATAAAGGAGTTGACAGATTAATTTCTAAAGGATGCCGCAGTGTATAATTAACAACAAAAGAAAAAATTTAATTATGCCATTAATCTAAGCCGCTAATAAGGTATGATTGCGCTGATGCACTTGGGGTTTCCGACATAAACTATTAAACTGACACTGAATTGATCATAAACTGATAAATCAAACATAAATAAGTTTTACTTACAGGCACCAAGTCTTTGACAACATACATGTGTGGCAATGGGTATATTTTTGTGGCTGCTTTTGTATCGATTTTGCTGCAAAAATGACACAAACATATAGAAATGCAAGTTGATCATTAGTAAAATTTTAAAAATGCTGCAAGAACATTTGTGATGATTATTGATTGCCTGTAAAAAGTAAGAAAAACTACTCACCAAATACATGCCAAAGTGTTCAGGCCATTTATGTTCATCGAACAGGAACCACAAATTCCTTAAAAAAAAGCATGAAGGATTTTGGTAGCAGGATTTTCACAGTATTCGTCAAATTGATTATCTCAGAATTATAGTTACTGTCAAAGTTTTTGAGTTCACATCAAATTTTACAATGCAAAATATGGAACATACCTTCACGACAAGACCTCCTAAATGTTAATGTCGGGTCCATTTCATTTTTTATTTTTATAAGTGCATCAAGAACCATAGGTCCACAACTAGAAATAAAAAGATAATCAAATTTATACGAGAAATGAAGATGATGAATTTGGTCTTATCAAAAATTATGGTACTTCAAGATGGTATCAAGTGAACAACATACTCATCTAAATCCACTTCAAAGTCTTGCATTCTTGGTTTATCACCAGGCTTTTCAGGGTCCTGACAACAAATTAAATGGAAGAAAATTAAATTCCAACAAATGGAAAAATTCAGATTGAAAAAATAAAAGCATACTAATTTTTCACTCCAAATTATTTGCTCTGTATGAATGCTGTTGTCTAATTTCATACGGAGTGTTACTTACCCATCGGTAGACAGAAAATGTCTTCATTTTCGACCCAGCATTTGCTGATGTCTGGATTCCCCTTTTGATAACCTGGAAAGTAATGTGCCAGAATTTATAAATTATGAGAAAATTCGAGAAACATACAGGCTTAGCTTAAAAAATATGAAAAGCTGTTCGATCAAACCATGCAATAAAATAAGCTTGTTCAGTGAACAGTTCGATTTTATAACTTCACGTCAAATGTTATGTAATATACTGATAACATAGGCCTAGGCCTAATTCTTGGCTGTCTTATGGAGATGATAGGAAACAAAAATTACCATTGCTGATATCTTCTGTAACTTAGAGCAACGAATTCTTGAAGCCATTTTGTTGGAGAGAAATCTATACAAATTTTCTTTGAATTTATTATCAGATTGTAAAAATAGGCACCTATCCTGTTCCTCGAAGATTGATTGTAACTGCCCAGGGTGAACTGAACTCACTTATATATCAACCTAAGTTGAGTAATTTGGAGGAGTTGCATAACCATGAATTAATGCATCAACTGAAACTCTGAACAAAAGAGCTTTAAGGGATAATCATACTTACATTGGATGCAGAAAGTCGCAAGATCTTTGACGCATACATTCTGGTCGCCATCTTCGAACGCCCCAAGAACAACTGAGTGATCGTAAATTGCATAACAATAAATTATGATAATTTATGCAATGTCTTACTCTCGGTCATCCAAACCCCCTGTTTTAGGGAACACGGGGGTACTTATTTTTTATTGACATTCTTATCTCATACTTTTCTATTATGAATTTTTCTTAATTTAAGTACTAGCATACATAATTTTGCATCAATTTTTCAGCAGAAATACAATAAAGGCTCATTAGTTCAGAGGCAAAAAGGATCCATGAAAAGAATTCTCAGTCAAATTCTAAATAACAGTAGTTATCAAAGAATCAAATATTTTTATCAAACTGCATGTAGAAATGAAAACTCAAAAAGATTACAAGAAACAAACAAAAAACAGAATATGGAAGGGAGCTCTGGGTAAGATACAATGAGTTTTAAAGATTTCCTAATTGATGAAATTAACAACAGTTACTTGAAAGGCAATCTTTTAAAATGATCATGATATGACAGTGGTAGATCCAGTTTTATTGGCCAAAGCAGGGTTAAATGAAAATATAAACAGCCTTGTAACTTCTAACTAAAATATCAGAAAATCGATTATTGAGAAACCCTATGGAAAGTCTGTGACATTGATATGCAAAAATAAATAGAAAAACAATGTCTGTTTGAATACAGTTCATTCAAGTGCAGGAAATAGCCAATTAGTGTGGCCAAACCTAAAATGAACAAAAACAATAAATTATTGAAATTTGAAAATACAAAACTAAATTGTGTGTGATAATACATTGTAAAAATTTTATTCCTGGAGTGAATAATTGAGAGCAGGCAACCACTGGAAGATTAAGAAAAATATTGCTGGACTTGATTCTTATGAAATATTAAATTATAAAAGAGATGCATACATCAATTAATAGCTTCCTTGTGGGTATGGTGCATTTGCACTTGATGGTGGCATGTACCCTCCTCCAGTTGAGCTTGGTGCATATGGTGGCAAACCTGATTGTTGCTTGCTTCCAGGCGCTGGTCCTTGATTTCCACTTCCAAGATCCTCATAAGGAGCACCTTCAGCACCTTTATAGAGGCATGAATGATATGATTATACAGATTGTAAAAAACAATTAAAAATGAAAAAGAGAAATAGCTTATCATCATACACCTCACCAATTTTAATGAGTATCATACTGTAATAATTATCAAAAATAATGAGGGAAAGGTAAGGAAGAGGGTAAACTTCTACCTGTACAAGAAGGGGCTCTCTAAATTAAATTTTGTTAAAATCTTACAAATTGGTAGCAAAGAGTTGCAAATGAGGAACAAAGAAAGAGGACCATACCTCGGGACTGGTACTCTTTGAACATGAATAAAGCAGAAATAGGCTGCAAAAATTAAAACAAGTATTAAATTTAATCTGCATAGCACCCAAAGAAAAGTCCGTATATAAATAAGTTATTTGTGGATAACAAAAAATGTGAAGAGGTCAATCCAGTGCTTTGACACAGAATAAAAGCATGAAAACCTTACTTTGCTGTTTACAATCATTGCAAAAATTGGCTTTCAAAGCTCAGAGCTTTTGAGTTCTGAGTTTTTTGAGATGCAAGTTATAATAATTTCAAACTTAACTTGAGCATAACATTAGCATTAGATATACATGAGTTCATAAGGGACTCAAAATGATTTTTAAACAAACCTTCAGAAGCAAGTTTATAATGGCCATTCTGAAGTTGATTAAGGAGTCAAAACAAATTATGATATGATTGAAATCAATACAATTGCAAACCAGGGGCGCAGTGGGAACTAATGTGCAGGGGGGCAGAGCTGCAAACTTTCCGTCAACTGATACAATTTTAGCTAAAAACTCATACTTTTTTCATAGTAAGTCATATGTATTTTCCTGTCATACCCTCTAGGACATCCAAAGCTTCTGATCTTCCTTGATATAATATGTTACATTTAAAAGGTCGCATGTTAAATTATCATTTGCAAGGAAAGGATACGCTGCTGTGAACTGAAAGCGAGTCAAGAATGATCCTGGCAATAGAAAATAGCAGATGTCATAATTTGAAAGAAAAAACCACCATTACTGGTGCTATTAAAAAGAATTTTACATCAAGGGACATAGTACAAATAAAAGACAATTAATTTGTTGGATAACTCAGATATCTACTAGCAAAACATTCCAATGAATTGTAACCAAATTTGAGGCTCACATTGAAAAAATGTAACAAGCAATTTAAAATAAAACTGTGGTTAAGGTGATATACCTTGTCTGACAACAGAATTTGGGTGAAAATACATTCCAAGTAGAATGATGTCATTGAGGATTGTAAACAAATGGATGCCAAGCAACTGAAATACAAATAAACAATTTGTTTACCCTCTGAAAGGGCAAAGGCATATTTTCCGTACTATTAAAAGATGAAAAACTAATAAGGTGTTTTTTCCATTTAATCTAGGCTGCTAAGCTAGTGCAGTACGTTTAAGGAACTGTTTTGTAAAAACTTTTTATTGAATTAAGTTAATGTCAAAATTGCAGTTTAATTGTACTAAAAATCATTTACCATCTGAAGTGGTTCTTGTGAACCTTTGTCTTTAATGGACCATAAGCCAATGATAAGAACTAAGTAGTTTGAGTAGATATAACACTCCTGTAGCCACGGATCAAGAGCAGCCCTGGAATGTAATGCAGCATTTGGTTTAAAAATGTATAAAATAAGGACATGTTGTTACCTGAAATATGTAACTGAAATAATAAAATGTGCAAAGAAATAGCTTACCATGTAACAAGCACAAAATGCGCAATCAGGAAGAACTAAAAGTAAAAAATACAAATAACAAGTTATGACATGATTTTTGTTATTTAAAATGATTTGCAAAAATATAAATTTTAATCCACCTTGCTGATGGTGTATTTCATTCATATATTTAAAAAGGTATGTCTTGAAAGAAAATTAGGCTTCTGCGCTTATAATCTTGGCTTCTAGTTTTTTATGTTTAAAAAATAGACACTGGAATACTTATCTCTACAAAGGCCACTCCCTCCCAACCAAAGGTAAAGCCACCTTGGTAACCTAAAGTTCTGGTAGAAAATTCAACTTGAATTGGTGTTAGCCGAAATAATGAGATTTCTCACCTTAATTGGTAGACTGGGTACGTTTAGCTGCATCTTAATCGCTGTTTTTTATGACAAATTCTTCAATTTGTAGCCTCACTTTCTTTGATTTTTTCCCAGAAAGATCAGACCATGGATGTAACAATGACCCCGAATCCAAATTGAGGCACAATAACCTCTACTCGAGACAATGCATTACGTCATTGTGATTGACATGTGGCAGTGAAAGAGTTGACAAAATGGCAGCAGGGAACGAAGATGAGTTAGTCCTAGACGCAATTTTTAACCCATCATTGCAAGGAGCTGCCGTCGACGATGCTGCAAAAAATTGCACAGAATGCAACGAAGATGAAGGCATAGAAGCTGGGGTGCTTGAAAATGTGAAAAGATTAGAAGTTGAAGCAGTGAGGGCTGCAGAAAATGGCGATTATGAAGAGAGTTTAAAAATATTTAACAATGCAATTAACATCGCACCGTCACATGCATCCACTTTCAATAATCGTGCACAATTATACAGATTACAAGGTGATTTAGAATTTTTATTGCAAGTAGCCCTAATGTTTGCAAAAAATGCTCACGCACCGCAATGGTTTAAATGTGTATTTTTGTTGCAGGTAACTTGGATGCAGCGATGAAAGATCTTGATTCTGCAATTGAACTTAGTAGAGGGCATGGAAAAGCAGCAGCCCAAGCCTATACCCAAAGAGCATTGTTGAAGAAGGTACACAATGATGATGAAGGTTCCTATCAGGACTTTAAGATGGCAGCGTCACTCGGGAACAGTTTTGCAAAGTCACAAGTTGTTCAAATGAACCCATATGCTGCACTTTGTAACCAAATGCTAAAAGAGGCAGTCTGTAAATTAAGAACGGGAGAAAATGATTAATATTTCATTCCAAATATTGAATTAAAGCCTTTGAGGTCAAATTTTAATTGAATTTTTTGTAAAACAAGTTTTTAGATATCATATTTATTGCTGTGTGTAGACTAAATTTAGTCTTTTGTGTTGTTCTCTATCTTGGGTAACTAAAGGTGTATAGAGCATACCCCCAACTATAACCTTGATCTATCTGTACCCTGCCACAATGCAAGTGATATAGACTGTTTGCTGTCCTCTCAGTGCGGTATTATGCAACTGGTTGCATTCGGTGATGGGCGTGGTGAAAACAACCGACACGCCCGTTGTTTCGAACTTCGATGCTAACACAGGGCTGCAAGGAGTCATTGCACTATTTTGAAAATGGCGGACGACGAGCAAGGAGCAGCAGCAGGGTATCGGTGGCTGAATGAATACGAAAAGACATGGTGAGTTTGAATGCTTTGATGTTTTCATTGAAATATTTCATCATGTGGTTTTGCGATATTTTGTCAGCTTGGAAGCGATTTGCTCTATAATTAGACTAGATACCATGAAACTTATTTACACACAATTATCATTTTACGCTAAATGCAACTGATCTTGTCATATAAAAGGTTTAGATATTAAGTTTCGTGCTATCTGTGTATATCCAAGTATATTAAAACCTATGATTTCGTTTCGTTTTGAAGGGAAGTGTTACAGGAAGATGACGAGGGTTCTCTCCAAGCCACCATAGATGAAATCATACAAAAAGCAAAAAGGAAAAGGTATTATCATCATCATCATAATCATCATCATCATCATTTAAATCGTGATCATCAATCATCATCATTATTGTTTTTGTTTGCTAAATTTTCTTTATTTTTTGCAGACTTTTGGTCAGAAAAGGCAATGTAAGATTAGGAATGGTGAGTTATTACTTGTAATTTTATTGCATTATACAGTTTTAGTTTTTCTAATAATGCATTTTTATAAATATGATGTTTGCTTTTATTCCAGATGCGCCATTTATTTGTGGTTCTTGACACTTCAGATTCAATGAAGGAAGGAGATTTACTTCGACCATCCCGGTTGGCATCAGCTCAAAAGGTTAGTCTACAGGCAATTTTGGAAATTGTCACAATAACTCTGCATTTGCTCAGTCTATATATAAACGTGAAGTTTGTCAAATGCAGGATATTTAGCTTTTATTTTTGAAAGACACACTTTGAATTCATTGATGCATCCATTTGGTCAACCAGCTTATCTAAATTAAGTTATTATAATTGCATAATTCTCCATCAACTCCTTCCAACCTTTCAAACAATCTTTCATTTAGAGTAACAAGAAGTCATTTCAATAAAAATCTTAATTTCCTCCTGTTGTTTTTAGCTTCTTGAAAAGTTCATTGTTGAATATTTTGATCAGAATCCAATTTCACAGGTAGGAATTTTTGTTTTGAAACTATCTTTTATTATTTTCTGTTTTTTTAATAGTCAAGAAGTCATCCATGATGTAAAGAATGTTTTTCATCTTAAGGATTTTATTTAACTTCAATCTTTGCTTTCTAAAAATCACAAAAATTTGCAATTACAGCTTGGAATTATAACAACAAAGAACAAAAGAGCAGATAAAGTAACAGATTTGAGTGGTGCGTTTTGTTTCAAATTTTTCATTTACGCCAATGCTATCTTATAAAACCTGCAACAAAAAGAGTAATTTGTATCCTTAAGAATGAATTTACAAGATTTTTAAAAACTGTTGATTGCTCGCATAATGTAACTAAAATTGTTCATTAAATTTTGCAGGAAACCCAAAGCTACATATTTCAGCTCTAGAAGATGTTGTACGCAAGGGGTGCAAAGGAGAACCATCATTACAGAACTCACTTGAGTCTGCAATCGCTGTTTTAAAGTAGGTGCAAAAAATATGCAGTTCTTTCTTATATTCTAAGTATAATGAAATTAGCTAATGGATGATGAATTGCTTGCCCATTTTTGGTGCAATTTTGAAGCCAATGTTAGTCCATTTTGGAATATGCACACAAAAGATGGTGCAGGGAACAACTTCTAGTTCCTTCTTCCAATTAATATTTTGTGACCTACACTCTGATACTCCCTTGATGATATGAGATGCAATTCTTGCTTCATCAGCTCAGTCTTTATGTTCTCAACAGGCATTTACCTAATCATTCAAGTCGTGAAATTCTTGTGATTTTTGGTTGTTTAACAACTTGCGATCCTAGTGACATAAGCGACACAATAAATGTGAGTTTCTTTTTAATTACTCAGACTCTTGTCATTTCCCATTCTTGATGGTTGACAGCATCATTCAATTGTAATTCTAATTTTCCCTTCTGTAATTGTTTCTTATTTTGAAATGAATTGTCTTTATTTTCAAGAAGGGTAAATTTATTCTGTAAGTTTCATTTGTTTTCGCTCATTTTTTAAGACTTTGAAATCTCTCAACATTCGATGCTCAATCATTGGGTTATCTGCAGAAATTAGAATATGTAGAAAAATCTGTGAGGAAACTCAAGGTACAGTTTTATGCAAATTATGTTTCCTAACGTTGTTTTGCAATTTTTTTCTCTGTTGTATCAGATTAGGCGCCTTGTAAACAACAATTTTTTTGCTCTGTTAATTTGCAACTTTTTCATTCCCAAGCCATGTCTTTTGTTTCTTTAGCTTTCATAAAACTTGGTGTCTGTTACACGTTTATTTAGGTTTTTTGTTTCCTCAATTCATTTTTATTTTATTTATTTTCATGCAAGGAACATATGGAGTTATTCTTGATGAGAAACATTTCCAGGATCTGTTGTTAGAGAAAGTTCGTCCTCCTGTTGTGAAGGTTTGATATTCATTTAATTTTTGATCATATATTTTATTTCATTTAATATATTGGATTTGAAGACATTATTTTCTAGACATTCTATGACAACTGTTTCATTGGTGTTGTGTTTTCTCTCATAGTCTATTATTTCAAAATTAATAACAAATGTTTCTTATTTATCCTAGAAAAACACAGAAGCATCTCTGATAAGAATGGGTAAGAATTCGCTTTCTTCTTCTTTCGTTTTCCAGCAGCTGAAATAAGTATCATTATTTTAACAGTATACACTGCTTTCCCAAAAATAGTTTCAACACTTTTGGACATGTTCCAGCTTCTGGCAGGGTGCGATTCCTCGATTATTCTGAAGCCTAATGTAGCATTTTAAATGTAATGCAGTCTTATTCAACATTGATGGAAAATGCAATTCTTTTGGATGCTTTATACCTTAAAAGAGCATTGAATAATAATTGATCATTTTTCTAGGGTTTCCAAAGCATATGTCAGATGGTCCATTTTCGTTGTGTGCTTGGTAATAGTCGTTATTTTTAATTCATGCTTTCCATTTTATTTCATAGTCAATCAATTATAATCAGTAGATCAATGGTTAAAATAGACAGTCAATAGATAATTCCAAACATCATGCAAATCACCAATTAATCGATTAATCACTCTGTCATATGATTAAAGTCAAGGTCGCTTTTCGTTGAGGTGACACTTCTTTTGAATCAAGCGTACCTCTGACAATGGAATAATCAATTATTTAATCAGTTAATCAGTCAAATATTCAGGCATTTATCTCTTCTTTTCACTTTTTTTACTCATTCTTCATTAGCAATAAGGTACTTATACATTTCTTAGAATCTAGCATTATTATCCAACTTCCGCTCCTTGCCTTAGATAATTGACAATTTGGAGAAATTTTTTAAACAATCTTGTAGTCATATGATTCCATATTTTAGAATTTGTTTTTTGTTTTCAGCCACATTGAAAATAAAAATGATTGTTCTCTAGGAAATTCTGGATATTTTTGTCCTCAGGTTGGTTCGACTTTCTTATTCATCGTGAACACTTACAAATCTACATGTGTGTCAGACTGCTAACTTTTCAAAGCGCGCGCGGAAGATATTTTTGGAAACGATAAATGCGCGCGTAGCACGGTGTTAGAGCAGAACTGAACTTTTCCACACGCGATTTAGTATCGCATAAAATGCGCGCATGACACTTAATTTCCTAAAAAGGAAATTTTGACTTGTTCTCTTTAGATAGATTGTGGGTATATTTTAGTTGGATTCAGTGGGGTGCTTACAAATATCAAAAAACCATTTTACCCTATCAATGCATCATGCAACTTTTCATCATTAATGCTTTGCTTTTCAGCTTTGTTTATATCATGAGTTAACACGTGAGACAATTCTGAGATAATTAACTCATCCGGATAAAACGAAATATTGTGAGCAAACTCAAAAATTAACCAAGGCGTTAATTTGGTTTCCACTTGATATAATTTGAGCACCGAAACTCGACGAAACATTCCATCTATCGCACTGCAACAGACGCAGGTTTTCTTGAAGAGCAACTATTGTTCAAAAATTATTGTTTCCAAGCTCACTAGATAACGTTTGTTGACATGGGATAAATTTCTTGAGATAATTTTTCAACAGCGTTTCTACAACGAGTTAATTTGTAACCCATTTCTGAAGGCAAAAGTATTTCACATTATCTCTATGCTTTGCTAAAACAGCTCAGGTCAGAACAGCGGGGATGCAGCTTAAATAATGCTTAACCATCATTCGCACAAAGAGGTCAAGTTTTAATCAACCTTCTTCGACAAGTTATGATAACAATAATAATAATCTTCCTAATTTATACAGGTTAATTTTTTAAGTAAGTGAATTACTGTTATCAACCAAAGACCTGTACAAGTTTTCAATTTAAATTTAAACTGTTATCATTCAACATGTTTTAGAGTTGCACGTTTCGAAAACATTGAATAAGGGGAACCACAACTTGTGGACAACATGACTATTACTGTATATCCGGTGAAATTTCGAACTACTTAATTAAAACAGCCATTTCAAGTTGATTCTTCTTGATTTTCTGCTTTTGAGTTTATATCAAGAATATGTTATTTGATTTTCTTTTATGATGTGGTATAAAAATCTGTGTTTTTAATTGTTTTTCAGTGTCGAAGTAAATACTGTGAGCTTCCTGTGGAATGCAAAATTTGTGGTAAGGATAAATATCTTATCTCGATTGTTTTGTTTCTAAACTGAGTTGCTCATAATCCTAGCCGATGTTAATTTTGAGGGGATCTATATTTGAGGTAATGGAAATTACTGATGGTCCTCCGTCTATTTTACAGCGCTCAGTGTGTTGTACACAGACAGTCTACATAGATATATCGCATTCATTGCGCGTGCCAAGTCTTGTTCCACTAGTAAGATCTATATTTGTACCACATTAACCCTATACCATGAAAACAAAACAAAGCTACTTTTGAACCTAGGGGCACATCGAAAAGGATATGAAAAAGAAGAAAAACGAGTCCACCGAGCCGGATTCGAACCAGCGACCTAAGGATTTCCATTTCAGATTTAATCTACAGTCCTCCGCTCTACCAACTGAGCTATCGGTGGATGTGGCGGCGTGGGGCTAACAATTGTTCCACTGTTTCTTACCGAAAGTTTCTTTTGTTCCTAACAAAAAAAGAGTGTTTTTCCATGATCATTTGCCATAGTACGCTGCTAATTTATGAACAAATCTTCTATGTTTATTTGTTTTTCTGCGCAGGTCTTACTTTGGTATCAGCTCCTCATTTGGCCAGGTCGTATCAACATCTTTTTCCATTAGAAGCATTTCAAGAAATTGAAACGAAAAATATTCAAAGCCTGAGGTGGGTTTTCCTCTTCTTTTGCTCACATCAAATTAGATTCTTTATTTATTCATCCAATTGTTCAATTTCTTTTGGTTGTTTTTGACTCTTTGCTTTCTCAACCTTAGCCATTGTACTGGTTGTCAAAGAACCCCAACTGACCAAACGGTGAGCTAACATTATTCTTACTAAACCGTATAATTTTAAATACATTCATAAATCAACTTGCATTCGTTGATATATTCCTTGTTGCCTTCTCCTTCAGGCTTATTTTCCATGCATATCCTAACATTAAAAGTTGAGCATCAAAAGGGGCCATTTATTAAGGTCTTAAAAATTGTTTTTTAGGCGTATCAATGTCCAAAATGTGATAACATCTTTTGCATGGAGTGTGACACATTTATCCATGATGCATTGCATGCTTGCCCAGGATGCCAAATCAGCGCGAGAGACAGTAGTGAAAACGAGGTTACAAATGGTTCTTAAGGTGAAACTTCGATTTATGTTGTGTAAAATCTTAGGCAGATTAATTTATTGATGAAAGGTATGAAATAATTTTCACATGAAAATCAAGAAAACATTCATAACTAGCTATTTGCATACTTAACTGTTCTTTTATATCACTTCTCATAAACCAATGCTATGCTATGAGCCTCATTTTCGCTACTAACATCTCAACCAACAGTTCAATTCATTCGAGAGATGTACGACAAACTGGAGGAACCTGAACTGCGCATGCTCACCCTCAAAGCACTTCAAAATGAATCCCAATCCATTCCATAATCAACCCTCGTCTCTCTTGCATGCAGTGCCAAAATGTAAACATATGTGGGGTGATATGGATACCCCTACGTAGGCACATTCTCTCCAGTGATGTGATATGTTGATTAGCCTTGAACAGACCAACTTGAAATAGCTTTGGAAACTTATCCTGATAGGACGTGAACGATATAGCCAGAACAAGATATCTTCAATTTTCCCAGAAAAGAGCGCCTTCGGGCGGATAAAGTGTTGAAGACTTATGCTTGAAGCTGGGAAAACTGTTGGATAATGGCAGCATAACTGAAGAAAACCCGCAATTTGCTCCATTTCACAGGAAAAAGCATATGCTTTGGTTTAAAGTCCCAGTAGGACTAGTGTGATATCTGAAAATGTGATTGCTTTGTGTGGAAGATTACATCATTTAACTAATCTTCAAACTAATGCTGATGGTTGGAGTAAGGTTGCCCAGCATGAGCACATGATTAAAAGTCAAATCATGTCACGAGGAATTGTACTATCTTATTTATTTATGCAACGATTAAATGTAAAATCATCCTTTCAGCATGGGTGCTCTTATGCGAAGGACATTAAAGATAAAAGCACTTGCGGTACAGCTGCAAGACAATGTACTGTCAATCAAAAAAATTGCGGACGGGGTGATTTGTGATGAACCTAGAAAAGATAATGAAGTGATCTTACATCATCACCACAATCATCATCTTTTACTCTTCCTGTTTTCTGTCTGTTTCTTCACTTTGTTTTTGTTGATTTTATTCTTTATGACTTCTTCTTTTACACTTTCATTTTGTTTTGTTCTTTTCTGAAAACCTCCTGGTCCTTGTTTGTTATTTTCTTATTTTTCTCTCCTTTTCTTTCCTCAGTTTACCTTTCCTTGTCTCTTTGGCTTAATTCTTTGCTTCTTCATCTTTTCGTTTTCAATTTCTTGATATAATTTTCCACTTTCTTTTCCGGACCCGCCTCTATAACCTTTTTTATTTCAAAGATGATTAAATTTATGTTTTACAAACCCTTTGTACGATAACAACTGTCTAGTTATTAAACCGAAATGGTTTTATCAAAGCCATATCAGTTAGCATATCACTTTTTAAACATCGTGTTGTTCATTCACTCACCACTCTCAACCTCCGTCTCTCAGATGTCAATATAAACTGGGACCATGCCCATTTCACCTGTAATATACTCCAGTTGCAACTCTCTTCAGACGCGCAGCTCAGATATGACGATGGCTCAAAGTAACAACACGCGAGTACACGTCTGCATACCGGTCAATACAGACTCTTTTTCAGTGTTTCTGCTGCTCGCTGCCTTTCCTTTTCATGTCCTGCTCATAAAAATCCTGGCCAAAGATTTTTATTTTACACTACCACGTCATATTATCATGTTTTCACTTTCATTGTCAGATGGAATCCAAATTGTATTTCTTTTCCTTGGCGCTACACTTGTTACAACTTTCAGTTTAACCACGCATACAAGTATTTGCCTTATCTTACGTGGTGCAATGCTTTTCATTGGCAATTTAACAGTCGTTGTATCGAGTCTTGCAGTCATAACGATGTCACTAGAAAGATACGTTGCTTGCATTCACAGCTTTCGCCTTCATCAAATTTTCACAAATTCAAGAGTTATATACGGTTCGATTGCTGTATGGATAATTGGCACTTTGATTGGCTTGATTGAAGTTTTTACGGAGAAAACCAACACAATTGAAGTCATCTCGAAGGATTCAATTTTTCGAATCATTTTCATAGCTTTCGTCATCCCAGCGTCAGTGATTGTCATCTGCATCCAATTTCGTCTGTTCTTCTTCAGCAGAAATAAAATGAATCAAGTGAAACCAAACGCGTTTGGAGTGCAGTTAGAGCTGGCTCATTTCCGCAAGAAACAAATAAAAGTAGCTTTCGTGGCTAGTACCGTTGCCTTGGCATTTGTCTTCTGCATGCTTCCAACAGGTTCTGTCTTCATCTATGAATCAATCACCGGTCTAATTGTACCAACTCCTTACAGGAAAATTTGCATCTCGTTGGGAATGGCAAACACTTTGGCCGATCCGTTTATTTACGGATTTGGAATAGCTGACACAAGAAGAATGATTTTCCGAGACTTGAAAAGAATGAAAAAATTCGTTTTCGTTTTATTGCCAATTAGATTCAAAAACGATGTGTCGCCATAGAAAGAACACTTTCTTATTTGTGCTGAACGTTGCAAAAGGACAAAATTAGCAGGCATCCAGGCATCAAACAAGTCATTCTGCTAACCACGCAACATTTTGACAATCTTAGGTTTAGTTTAACGTGTTGGTTGAACAATTAAATGTCTATTTGCGAAACCCTATTCGTGCTATCTAAAATTGTCAGTCGAAGCGGAAGTATAACATGGGATTGATGGATGGAGGATGGACATGAACGCGGGTCAAAATAAAAATGGGAATTCCGGCACGCGTCTCTTCTTTTCATTGAATTTTCATTTCGCATCTTCATGTTTACTTCCAATCCTAAACACGTTTTCGCATTTGCAAATTAAAATCTCTATAATTTGAGATTATTGATGTCGTCAGATTAAGCAAAATAAGAGAGATTGTGTTGTAGAGAATTGTATATTAATGCATTCATTATAACATTCTAATGAATAAACGAAAAAAAAAACTCCCTAACTGTTTGATTTACAAAGAAATGTTTATGTTCTTTGAAATTCGTAAAACATCTTAACTTTCAAGCATTTATCTTTTTTCCATTTGTTGACACTTTCCAAGCAGTTTCATCTAAATTTTGTAAATGGAACAGGGTCTTGCGTTTCCATAACAACCATATGACACCAAAAGCAACACAGATTCCTGTCTCAATGTAATAACCATCAATTGATGTTAGACATGTACCGCCAGCATCTGTGCAAATCTGCAATGTGAAAAACGCAATAAATCAATCAACTGATCAACCAATCAATAAATCAATCAATCACACAATCAATTAGCCAAAAAATCAACCGATCAATCAATCAATCAATTCATCAATCAAAAATCAATAAATTTGTCAATCAATCAATCAATCACTCAAGCAATCAGCCAAAAAATCAATCGATCAATCAATCAATCAATTCATCAATCAAAAATCAATAAATTTGTCAATCAATCAATCAATCAATCTCAATCAATTAGCCAAAAAATCAACTGATCAATCAATCAATCAATTCATCAATCAAAAATCAATAAATTTATCAATCAATCAATCAATCAATCACTCAATCAATTAGCCAAAAAATCAACTGATCAATCAATCAATCAATTCATCAATCAAAAATCAATAAATTTATCAATCAATCAATCAATCAATCACTCAAGCAATCAGCCAAAAAATCAATCGACCAATCAGCCAGTCAATCAATCAATCAATTCATCAATCAACAATCAATAAATTTGTCAATCAATCAATCAATCTGTCTATGAAATAATGATGATGAATACAACTACAACAACAATGAAACAGATGATGGCAATTGTGTTGACAATGATGATAAATAGTAGTGAGTTATAAATTAAAAAAATCAAAGAAGATTTCAAAAGAATTGATGTGTACCTTAGATTCAGCAGCAGTGTTACAGACAAGGTTGCCAACTGCACCACTACAAGTTTTCCAAGTCAGACCATCAACCGCCCACAACACTAACGATGATGGCCACACGCCACCAAGATTAGAGACGGTGTTTAAAAGTGTCATGTATGTACCACCAATCACAGGATCACTGATTTTGGCATGGAATGCCATACCACTGACAAACATTGTGTATAAAGATATCTAGAATAGAATGAAGCATATTATCATTTTACAATTAATGTAATCATATGAAATATTATGCTGACAGAGTGGAGAAGATACTCGCATCAGCCAATAATTTTGGAATGCTTTTAATTTTACCTAACATCTTCAATAAATTGAAATAAATAGGGAGTCAGTGATGACAGATTACTTACCTGATGCAGGGCATATGCAGACAAAATAACAATATAGTAATAGATTGGGAATGATGTGACACCAGGTTCTCGTACATAGTGAGTCCAATTAACAAGGAATGCAAACAATACTCCAAATGCAAGTCTGAATGGTATGGCCCTTTTGAAAGCATCTAATGGACGTGGACCTAAAAGAGTGCAATGAAACTGAAATCAATATAAAATCCTTTTTTTTGAGATACTGAAACTTGTGACAATTGCTAAATACCAAACGAAACCAACAGACAGCACAATGTTTTGATTCAAATTTGTTTTAAATGGTGATTATTTGACCAATGCTCTTGTGACTATCACATTGTTCACAAACATCAACAAGAAGTTCAAGACATAAACTTCCTGGTTTGTAACTTCCTGGTTGCATTGTTTTGAAAATTGACACAATTCATAAAGCCAGCATGTCTTGTTCTGCATGACCGAACAAACAACATCAATTTAAAAGTATATTACCTGCAGTATATCTACTAATAACAAGTGGAAGGATTATTTGTATAGGAACTAGAGGAACTGCTAACATAGCCAGGGTTTCTTTGGCAACACCAGCTTCAATTAGTTTCAAACCAGTGACTGAGTCAGTTGCTGCAAAACCAATCTGTGAAGGAAATTAAATGTAACAAGTAAGAACACTTCAAGCTATAATGATTAAAATTGTGAATTGATAAGACACCCATTTATGCACAGCAGAAACAGAGTGTATTAAAATGTCTCATAGAAGAAGTGGGCCTTGCTTACTAAAAGCTCATTAAGGAAATGTGTTGTAGTACACCAATAAAAAAATAAGCTACGTTTTTTATTTATTAAAAAACACTTGCCTTGACAGTGAGGAGGACAATAACAAACTGAATAACAGCTGGTAGCTTTATTATCTTCAAAAGAATGAAATATGTTTCCAAAACATTAAGCTCTCCATCTTCGTCAACAGACTCTTTTTCTTTTTTAAATATGAACACCAAAGTGGTTGTAATGAGAAAAACAATGCCCCAAAACCAAAGGAATTTTGGCAAAGTAACAATTCCTGTATCTGATGGAGTTGACCTCAAGTATTCATTGCTAAAATCTGGGGAATTTAAAGCAAGAAAAACAACATTGCCAATGAAGTATCCAGCTGTCTGGCCCACTGTGTTGCAGGTTGATGCATAGCCTCGATTCTCTTTTGATAACATTGTTAAAGCCCAGCCATCCACTGCTATATCTTGTGTGGCAGCAAGGAAATTCAGACTAAAGAACAATCCAGTCAACACAGATACTTGTGGAGACTCTTGGTTGAGGTATTTATCAACATTCTAAGAAAAAAAATCATTCATCAAATTCCTTGTTATTTTGAAATTTCTTCCTCTATTAAATCATTATCATTTTTTCAATAATTTGATTGAATGGTAATTAGTTGGTTGATTTTTGATTTGTTAATTGATTGATGATGCAAGCGAAGATACATGACTATTCCAGAGAGTGTCTTATGAATGAAGGCAATATTGATTGATTGATAGATTAATTAATAAATAAATTGATTAATTGATTGATTGATCCATTGTTGGATTGATTGATGGATTGATTGATTGATTGATTGATTGATTTCTTCATTGATTGTTTCTATATATAAGTGATTGATTTATCAATCAGATGGCAGATTGGTTGATTGACTGTTTCTGTGGATTGCATTAATCCTACTTCATTCAAACTTGTGCAAACTTTACAAACAGTAATAGAGAAAGGCAAGAGACAATCAACATTATGAGGATTCTCATAATCAAACCCAAAGCAAAAACTAACCATTGATAGAACCAGCATGAAAATTCCGATTAGGTACTGTGTTGGAATTAACCATGTTTTCCTTCTTCCTAATGACTTGAAGTAGACTGAATCAACTATTGGTGCCCAAAGCAGTTTTAAACTAAAAGGCCAGAACACTAAACTAAAGACAGCTTGTTGCTTATAGGTAATGCCTGTGTTTTGTAACACCATTGGCATACTTCCAGCTAACCCAAGTGGAATTCCTTGCAACACGTATAAAAATACAAGTAACAACACGCTGCTTTTGTCCTTCATTATTCCTCCTTTTACTCCGCCATCCTTTCTTGCTTCTTTTACGAACATGTCTTGTTTCGCTTCATTTTGCTGCGTTTCTGTGTCACTTTCTTGGCTGCTATATTCTTTTGAATCTTTTCCAAAATCTCTAGATCGTAAACGCATCTTTAAAGATGATCCTTTGTGACTAGGCCGAGCTCGATCCAACGTAAAACCATCCACTTTACCAGCTTTCCTTCTTTTTTAACCAGAGTTTACATATGACTTATATAGGCTGGCACCTGCATAAATGGTCGCGATTATTTAAATATATGATGATCTGTTTATAATCAGCAGCGATCAATAAAAAACCAACATTGCTTGGTCACAGACTGGTACCGTTAGGCCATGTCGTGTTATTTGTTGTGTTTTCTGTGGAGGAGCATCATCGCTGAACCGAGGCTGTTTTTAAAGTGCCAGCTGCCATTGCATCCATTGCTCGTTCCAGATTGCAATTGAAAACAATTGGCCATTCGAAATCTTAGGTAAGACCAAATAGTTTATTCTCAAATTTTGCCAAAATGGCTGCTTTTCGTTCCCGACGCTCTAACGCAGGGAACTTGATGCAGAAGCTAGTGGAAGATGAAGTTGATGATGATTTTTACAAGACTACTTATGGAGGATTTGAGGAGGAAGATGATGATAATGTATATGAAACTGAGGAAGATGATGATGATGTTGTTGATTCAGACTTCAGTATTGATGAAAATGAGGAAGTTAAGAGTGAAGAAGAAGATGAGCGACCTAAAAAAAGAAGAAAGGTTGTTGTAAAAACGTTCAAAGCATTGAAAAAGCCCGATGATGGAACAAAGAAACTCGAAGACAAACCAAAAATGAGAGTAGCAAAACCAAAAGCAGAAGTGTCTTCTGTTTCACAAGAAGAAAGAAAAAGAAGTTTTAGATCTTCAACTATTCAAAAAGGAGAAGAATCAACAAGTAAGGTGAGAACACCAACTAAAAGACATCCAAAACAGCCAGAGCTTAGGCGCTTGACTCAACAGGAGCTGCTTGCGGAAGCAAAAATAACAGCAGAGAAAAATCTAGCATCATTAGCAGCATTCTTGAAACTTGAGGCAGAAAAGAAAAAGACAAAATTACATAAAGTTCAACATAATGGGCCTATCATAAGATTCCATTCTCTTGCCATGCCTCTTGTAGTTGATGATCCTTACAAAATGGATTGCAGTAATACAGAGATAGAAATTGACAGTGATGAATCAAAAAAGTGTTCAAGAAATTTTATTGTATTTAGTGATGTAAAAAACTTTCCAAATGCTTACTTTCCGCAGCAGAAAACCAGACCAGCTGAAAGACTGCTTTGTGCCATAACAGGTTTACCTGCAAAGTACAAGGACCCTTTGACTGGCCTTCCATATGCAAATGTGGCAGCATTTAAAATGATTCGGTCTCAGTTTGAAAACACATTAGCATCACGAAGAGGAGAGAACTTAAGTTCTGGTTTAACAAGAAACAAACAAAAGTGAATGATTGCTACTTTTTTGCAAGCAGGTGCATTCAAAGGTTGAGCTAAATGCTCAGAAAACACCTCTAAGTTATTGTCATTGTTAAGATGTGATTGCCATTATTTTTTATTCTTTTCACAATTTCTCTTTCTTTGTCTTTCAACTGTTCAGTTTTTTCTTACTGTCCTATTTCCTTTTTTTTACAATATTTTTGTGCTTTTTTGATGCATTCCTTGTAAATATCCCCTTTTTCACTTCCATATTGAAGATATGAGTTTTGTTTTACTTTTTATCTCTATTGAAATGGACCAAAAAAATTTGTAAAATTTCATTAATGCATTTCATGTAAAAGTTCCTCATCATAAATGGGGAAAAAAGACTGAATGTTTAGATATTAATGCCTGAACATTATTATTATTATTATTATTATCTGAAACAGAAGACTTTAAGCTTGTTAATTTCTGATAGAAACATTGTCTCTCCAAAGCGCTTTTAATACCCAATGATTTTTATGGAGGTTTTGACTTGATTTGTTTTCTTTTCAAATCTCAAACCATTCATTAATGCTGTCTTCCCCATACCCATGTCATTTATTCTATCTTGAGCGCAAAAGTCTACTTTCAAAAAGACCAAAGAATTGAGAATGTCAGTAAGTATCTCAAATGTTTTCAATGTAAAGGCAGCCATTTAAAGACTTTACCAAACAACATTAATTTCAAACAATTTAACCCAATAATGATATTACTTAACAATATATACTCATAACTTTTGATGACCTGAATCTGCTGTATTTCATATGATTGTACTTAAAGCGTGGAGAATTTGAACAATGTGCAGATAATGGGGAATCATGAGCTATGGTGACCTAATTGTGGAGCTTTCCCTCCAATACCAAACCAAATAATCCAAATTTTGATGCATCATTTTAAACATATTTATAACCAAAGTGATGCCTATCACTGTATAAAACAAGTTAAATTGTTAATTTTTAAGCCGTTTCTCTGCAAACATCTGAAAACAACCAACTACAAACATGTTCATCATTTACAAATTCATCATAAGCTGCTTGTGTTAATTCTCCTTCTTGTGATGTTTCCTTCCATTCTTCCCTTTTCTCTTATTCTTTTTACCCTTTTTCTTCATGCTGTTATTTTTTTCATCAACCTTTTCCTTCAGCATCTTTTTTTCCACGTTCTTCAATTTCTCAATTGCCTCGGGAATGAAATTCATACGCCTAATTCCATAATCATTCCCTTTCATGTAGCATCGCCCATATTTGCTTGTTTTTGAGCCGATCTTCTTCAAATGGCAATACAACGTCTTCTTTGCATCATTGCATGGACAAATGCTGCTGCATCGTTGGTTCAATCGGTGTGGCAGTGTCTTGCATTTTCCTTTCCAGCAGCAAGTTCCTCTGGGACATTTATTGCCCTTTCTGCACCTGTTTATCAAATAAGGAAATAAAGTAAGTAGTTGCATTTATTACTTCTTTTTTTCCTTATAACTAGTTTGAGTGGGGAGTTGGAATCCTAGTTGTCTCAACATGAGATCATGCTCAATAGTATTGCTAAAACTTTTCAAATACCTTGGTAGCATCTTATTGATCTTCTCGTGAAATTCACGAACTTGTTCCCGAAGACTTTTTCCTTCGTTTGTTTGCATGTCTTTCTCATCATTTACCTTTTCCTTCTTTTCTTTCTTACCTTTACCATGTCTTCCCTAAAATCGAAAAACCTACCATTAGACATACCTTAAGAAAAATATCTTCGTACCCTGATTGATGAAATCTCTCCTCAAACCTGAAAAGAAGTTTCTATGAAAAGAGCAATGGACGTTCTTTGGAGCATGCCTCACTGTTTTTTCTACCAATGTTTATCGTGTTATTCAACTTGTTTTGGCAATGTATAATATGATATCGTTACAACAGGTCTTGAAAGGGATGTGTGGAATGAGTTTGCAAAGGATGCTGGTAGAAATGGGTCTTCAATCTAATGCCTTTTGCCATTTGCCTTATTGCACTGCCATTGGTTACATTATCATGAGTATCAAGATTACTACTTCATAAGTTAAGCGAAAAATTCATATCAAATAATGTCTTTGTAGCTGTATTATATCGTAATCTAACGCCCACAAAAGTGCGTTAAAACTATCGTTGAAAGTGTTCCATATTATTGCCATGATGTAAGTCCTTTATTTTCCTTAATGCTCAAATTTGCACACTGTTTCGTTGGCTTCATTCTGCTGGCAAAAAAATCTGTCGTGTCGTTTGAAAAAAGGATTGTAATGTCGATGTTGTAATCTTAAAAAACCGAACTCTTAGACAAATTTAAAATTATGATAGTTATAATTCGAGTTCAATTCTGGAATGAAGATTTACGTATTAAAACAAAACATGAGAATTAAAACATCGAGTTTCCCTTTCATTCTCATCCAGAAATTCTAGATCAAAGATTCTAGTACAACTGGGCGGCTGTCAGATTTTATGAATAGCTATAAGGTTGGCTGTAAAGAATATTGTTAATTAGAAATGGTTGTTAATAACATCATACCGAAGAATGCTTGTGCCGATGATGATGATGATGATGGCGAGGATGACCGAGTTCGCCTTTCTTCTTATCTTTTCGCTGCTTGGATTCTGCCTCACAGATAACAGCCAAGATGACAATCAGAAGCAAAAGGAGGATGTTCCTGTCCATTGCGATGAGATTTCTGATATTTTGAACTTGTTTTTTTGACGAGAAAAGCTAGCTGATAATCGAAAATATATTGCCAAGAGTTGAAGCCGTGTTGAGATAAGAAACAAAGCAAGAACAGGTCCTTGAGGATGAATTTGTGAATTTTCAGGGGGATGATTATGCAATCTATTATAATCATACACAAAACCAGCTGCTCTCAAATTGAATATGAATTCAAGTGTTTCATTGCAAAGGCTCGTGGTCCATTGTTCTAGCAACACATTTGTATTATTCATTCCTCGTGTTATTTTCTATTCACGTCAATACTTTAAAGCCCTGCAAAAACCCGAGATGTGTAAGATGCTTGATGTTGAAATTTAACCGGGTTGCTAACAATTAAACATTTTGAAGGTTTTGAATCGAACGGGAAACAACCCCCCCCCTTCAAGCATCGTTTGCCATAATTTATGCCTGCATACGAATATTTGTCTAGTGATTGGTTGCAGGTCGATTACCCCCGTTGGAAATAAATTCGAAAAGGCATATGTGTTGTTGGGAATTCTGCACAGACGTACTGCAAACTGTTTTGATTGGTTGTTCGTATTCAGCGTGAAGGATGATTGGTTGAGCAATGACTTAAGACATAACTGCTGCAGATGTCAGACTTCAACAAAGTATATTTATTCAGAAATTGTTTTAAGAATGATTTTGATCAAATTTACACAAAAACACATTTTTGCATTTTTTTCTTGCAATAATCATTCAACCACGTCTTTTTGTATGTCTAAATTTGTTGTGGCATTTCTTGTCATGGATAAGTAATTAAGTTAGCTGATTGACAATATTTTAAAGATTATTTTGCATTCCTTTATTATATTTCATTATATTTACGAAAATTCAGTGCTTCAAAATCGTCCATGCTGCGAAGACTGATCAGATGTATGTTTTTCATTGTTTTTTTTCTAACCAAAGGAGTGGCCTCTTTTCAATATTCTTAACATGTTAGGCACATAAATTTTTCTGAACATGCTGAAAACAACTCAATTCAGCTTTTCTTTGATAAACTGTTGGTTTCAATCCAGTTGCATCAAAGGTCTTTTCCTGCCCCCATTTTAGGGACACTTTGTTACGCCCCAAAAATTCGCACAGCGAACGTGGCAAAAGTCATGCTTCCTCTTTGTCAAAATACGCATGCTCGAACGACCCTTCCATGTTCCATATTTTATTTTAACTGTCTGAAATTTTAGCCAATCAGACTTTGTCATTAAAGAATTTTGACCAATGAGATGATAAGTTGCTGTTCCGTGTTTTAGAGATGATATTTAAATTCCAGGTCTTGCTTCATTTCGCCCCTTCCTACCACGGAAATTCAAGGCTGCTGGTCATTTGCACATTTGGATTTTTGCAATCGCTTGGTAAGGGGAAAGATCAACGATAACCATCTTTCATTCTTGTAGAATTTTTCTGTTCGCTGTTATCATACTTTAACTTTAAATCTGGCAGTATTTTTGGAAGAACTGGCGACAGATGCAGGTCTTGTTTTGCAAAGGTTTTAGGACGTCTTATTTTGCAAAGTGTTAGGACATCACGAGGAGCATTCAAACTGTGTCTTTAGGGTATATTTTGCATTATGTGTACACTTAATACCTGGAATAATTTTGATGCATTTCTAAAAATGCTTTGATTTGCACCTCTCTATTTGCACTTCCATTTCAACAGGCCTTTTGAAATCCTGTTTCATATTTATAGACAAACAAAATTCATCATGGTGATCAAAGTTGGAATCAATGGGTAAGCTGCAAAAATTCTATCTTGTCTGATTTTTATGCCCAGCAGTTGTGACAGTTTCTTAAAATAGAACCTAATCTAGTTTGCACGGTGGTATGCCCAAGGGAGGAGGTGTGGGGGAAATTGTCCCCTACATT
This sequence comes from Catostylus mosaicus, assembly GCA_964019065.1. Lineage (NCBI taxonomy): Eukaryota > Metazoa > Cnidaria > Scyphozoa > Rhizostomeae > Catostylidae > Catostylus > Catostylus mosaicus. The sequence goes on along the minus strand of OZ025200.1, from coordinate 6,724,732 downwards.
TTTGCCAAGTTAAGTGGTCTTTGAAACATGAACATTCTCGTATGGTAAACATGACTAAAGCAGGTGCTATTTAAGTAAATGTAAATTTTTGTTGAATTTTTGAATGCATGGCCAAAAAGCTGGGGTTATGCCCCCATGCCCTCATTCCTCTATGATAAAGCATTTCATTTGAATTTAAGACTGGTAAAAAATGATTCTTGTGAGCTCAATAATTACGCATCCTTAATAGAACATTGCAAAACATAGAAAAGCCTATTTTTGAAAAGATATAGGAATTGCATAGACTGCATTATCTATTTGGTTGTTTGTAAGAAATGAGTTGTATTTTTCTTGTCAGATTTGGTCGCATTGGACGCCTTGTATGCCGGGCTGCTTTTGAGAAAGAAGAGATTCAAGTTGTAGCTGTCAATGATCCTTTCATTGATTTGGAATACATGGTAAGGGAAACATTTTACTGTGCTTTAGTTCTTTGATGTTTCAACCAAATACAGGACAGTCTATGCTAGTGTATTTTCTACTTTGAAATGCTAATTTCAAATAATAGGCTCTTTGTTCATAATGCTTTCACCAACGGAAGTAACCTGGTGTAGCAATTAATAATTGGGTAGTGGAGATGGGACCCATGTTTTGTTGCCTAGGAAAATGTATCATAGAGACACTAGGAATGTAAAAATGGTTAAAAGTTTGATTTAAATATACCAATAAAATGAAAATTAAAGTTTGCTCACATTAAAGAATGCAACTTGCAGCTTTTGTGTAAAACTGTATAACTTTGACCTTGTTTCTTCTGTTTTTGTAGGTTTATATGTTCAAGTATGACTCCACCCATAACAGATTCAAAGGTGATGTTAAATCAGAGAATGGTAAACTTGTTGTCAATGGAAATTCAATATTTGTGTATGGCAAACGTGATCCAGCTGAAATCCCATGGTCTGAATCTGGTGCAGAATATGTCGTTGAATCCACCGGTGTTTTTACAACAACTGATAAAGCAAAGAGCCACATGACTGGTGGTGCCAAGAAGGTCATCATCTCTGCACCTTCTGCTGATGCTCCTATGTTTGTCATGGGTGTCAATGAGGACAAATACGATGCCAATTCAATGCACATTGTTAGGTATGTATTAATGCCTGGTTTGCATATTCTAGATTTCTATCCTCTGCTAAAGGGTAAAGGTTTTATAATTGAATTAAATGATTGGGTAGGTAATTAAATCATCAATAAATCAAAAACATATATTTATGAAATGTTTATATTTAACAGTTGTGAGCCCGCTTTGTGTTTTTGTTAACACCACCCACAATAAATAAAAAAGCGTCATCAAAAGCTGCTTTAAATTGGATGGCATTACATGCTGTATATCCCTGGAATCTAATAAAATGATCCACTCCAGCATGTTCCATATTCCGTGGCTGAAACCACACTCTCAGATTTAGGCTCAGATTTACAACTTGGTGCCATGTAATTATTATGGCACAGTTGTGCCCATTCTTTTTGTATGCCCTGTTCTGGAACATGCATATTGTTCTGAGTAGATATTATGTTTGCCATATTAATTAATTTAATAGTTTATTCCCTCTTAATATTTCAGCAATGCTTCATGCACAACCAACTGTCTTGCACCACTTGCAAAAATCATCAATGATAATTTTGGAATTGAAGAAGGATTAATGAGTACCATTCATGCTGTTACTGCAACCCAGAAAACTGTAGATGGACCTAGTCAAAAGGTACCAAATTGCCATTGGCTCATATCGATTTTAGGCCACAATTACAATGGGACCTTTTTTCTATTTTTACCTTTCTACTTGCTGAGATAATCAAGCATAGCTTCATGATTAAATCGCCTTTGTAACCAATTTTATTCAAATTTACCTCCCATCTCTTTCCATAATGAAAAGTTTTCGGGCAGTTAAATGTGAAATGTTTTTGTTTTCATTACAGAAATGGCGTGATGGAAGAGGAGCCTTCCAAAACATCATCCCAGCATCCACTGGTGCTGCAAAGGCTGTTGGGAAAGTTATTCCAGATCTGAACGGCAAATTAACTGGAATGGCATTCCGTGTCCCAGTTCCTGATGTGTCTGTTGTTGACTTGACATGCCGCTTAAAGAAACCAGTAAGTTTTGTGACTATAAGGCCAAACAATTTTAGAACAAATAGTCTTTCCATAGAACTAACTTATTAACTTTGTATACAGAATTAAACTATCATGTAGTTCTTCCATAAAAAATGGAAATTATAGAATGAAACCAACGTTTTCAGGCAGTAAGCTATGTACATGTTTTCTGTTGCAAATTGGATGAATCTATTTGAGAAAAGGCTTGATTGATGATGGATTGAATTGTGATCTTTTGTGTGAAGAAGTGATGGTTGAAGACCATCATTGATTAACCAATTGTAGGATGTCAAAATTCAAGGAGCCTTTTACTGATACATTTATTTTAATTTAAGGCAAAATATGATGAAATCAAAGCAGTTGTAAAGAAAGCCTCTGAGAGCAAAGAACTTGGAAAATACATGGGTTACACTGATGAAGAAGTGGTTTCATCTGACTTCATTAGTTGCAAATACTCATCAATCTTTGATGCTAAGGCTGGCATTGCTCTTAATGACAACTTTGTCAAACTTGTTGCTTGGTTTGTATTTTCAAAACTTAATTGTTCTTCAAAAACTGCCCAAGTTTGGAATATATATATGTCAAAGAATTATGTTCTGGAAAAGTTGCAAGAAAATTACTAAAATTGCAAAGGGGTAATTTTTCCAACTGATTAAACAAATCTAGATGGAGATTTCCACTGTTTTTAATTCTGATGGAAGGGTCTTGAGCATGATTTTTTAACATAGTTCATCCTTATTTCTTTGGTATATCAGTTGTAATATCTTTTTCTTTTCAGGTATGACAATGAATTTGGTTACAGTCACCGCGTTTGTGATCTGATCATTCACATGGCTAAATGAACGCTAATATCAAGGCTATAAAGTGGACCTCAGATTCTAGTTTAGGATACCATGATTAATTAGCCTCTATTTAAATTATTTTATTCCCAATGCATGATCAGCTGCTGCATCCAAAAGAGACTAATGATTTGTTTCACTGCTTTTTAGTGATACTTGCTGCTTAGAATGTTTGCTAGAAAAGAATTAAAATACATTTACTGAGTGTTATGAATCTTACTTTTTGGACCACAATTGCCTGCCAAAGTCCTACCTTATTCTTTAATCTAATGCAAAGAGGATAACCTCACAACTGGGACAATGTTGCATGTTTTATCCTGGCACATTTTAGGCACAAACAAAAGAGAGTTACTCTTAATATTTGGGCCAAAATTTACTGCTTTTATCCGAACTCATTTTTCTTGATAATGACAAACATAACCTTACTTTTTGGCCCAAAATTGGATATTTATATCCTTACTCATTTTTTATCAAAATGGCAAGGGGTTAACCTTACTTTTTTGCCCAAGATTGGGCCTTTTTTATGATCACTCATTTATGGTGAAAATGGAAAGGGGTTAACCTTACTTTTTGGCCCAAAATTAGATGTTTTTATCATGACTCATTTTTGGTGAAAATGGCAAGGGGTTAACCTTACTTTTTGGCGCAAAAGTGGATATTTTTATCCTGATTCATTTTTGGTGAAAATGGCAAGGGGTTAACCTTACTTTTTGGCGCAAAAGTGGATGTTTTTACCCTGATTCATTTTTGGTGAAAATGGCAAGGGGTTAACCTTACTTTTTGGACCAAATTTGGATGTTTTTATCATGACTCATTTTTGGTGAAAATGGCAAGAAGTTAACCTTACTTTTTGGACCAAAATTGGATGTTTTTATACTGATTCAATTTTGGTGAAAATGGCAAGGGGTTAACCTTGCTTTTTGGCCCAAAATTGGATGTTTTTATCCTGATTCATTTTTGGTGAAAATGGCAAGGGGTTAACCTTACTTTTTGGCCCAAAATTGGATGTTTTTATCATGACTCATTTTTGGTGAAAATGGCAAGGGGTTAACCTTACGTTTTGGCCCAAAATTGGATGTTTTTATACTGATTCAATTTTGGTGAAAATGGCAAGGGGTTAACCTTGCTTTTTGGCCCAAAATTGGATATTTTTATCCTGATTCGTTTTTGGTGAAAATGGCAAGGGGTTAACCTTACGTTTTGGACCAAAATTGGATGTTTTTATCATGATTCATTTTTGCTGAAAATGGCAAGTGGTTAACCTTACTCTTTGGCCCAAAATTGGATGTTTTTATATTGATTCAATTTTGGTGAAAATGGCAAGGGGTTAACCTTGCTTTTTGGCCCAAAATTGGATATTTTTATCCTGATTCATTTTTGGTGAAAATGGCAAGGGGTTAACCTTACTTTTTGGCCCAAAATTGGATGTTTTTATATTGATTCAATTTTGGTGAAAATGGCAAGGGGTTAACCTTGCTTTTTGGCCCAAAATTGGATATTTTTATCCTGATTCATTTTTGGTGAAAATGGCAAGGGGTTAACCTTACTTTTTGGCCCAAAATTGGATGTTTTTATCATGACTCATTTTTGGTGAAAATGACAAGGGGTTAACCTTACTTTTTGGACCAAAATTGGATGTTTTTATCATGACTCATTTTTGGTGAAAATGGCAAGGGGTTAACCTTACTTTTTGGCCCAAAATTGGATGTTTTTATACTGATTCATTTTTGCTGAAAATGGCAAGGGGTTAGTCTTACTTTTTGGCCCAAAATTGGATGTTTTTATTCTGATTCAATTTTGGTGAAAATGGCACGGGGTGAACCTTGCTTTTTGGCCCAAAATTGGATGTTTTTATCCTGATTCATTTTTGGTGAAAATGGCAAGGGGTTAACCTTACTTTTTGGCCCAAAATTGGATGTTTTTATACTGATTCATTTTTGGTGAAAATGGCAAGGGGTTAATCTTACTTTTTGGCCCAAAATTGGATGTTTTTATTCTGATTCAATTTTGGTGGAAATGACAAGGGGTTAACCTTACTTTTTGGCCCAAAATTGGATGATTTTATCATGATTCATTTTTGGTGAAAATGGCAAGGGGTTAACCTTACTTTTTGGCCCAAAATTGGATGTTTTTATCATGACTCATTATTGGTGAAAATAGCAAGAGGTTAACCTTACTTATTGGCCCAGAATTGGATGTTTTTATCGTTATTCATTTTTGGTGAAAATGGCAAGGGGTTAACCTTACTTTTTGGCCCAAACTTTGATGTTTTTATCATGACTCATTTTTGTGAAAATGACAAGGGGTTAACCTTACTTTTTGGCCCAAAATTGGATTTTTTTATCATGACTCATTTATGGTGAAAATGGCAAGGGGTTAACCTTACTTTTTGGCCCAAAATTGGATGTTTTTATACTGATTGATTTTTGGTGAAAATGGCAAGGAGTTAATCTTTCTTTTTGGCCCAAAATTGGATGATTTTATCATGATTCATTTTTGGTGAAAATGGCAAGGGGTTAACCTTACTTTTTGGCCCAAAATTGGATGTTTTTATCATGACTCATTTTTGGTGAAAATAGCAAGAGGTTAACCTTACTTATTGGCCCAGAATTGGATGTTTTTATCGTTATTCATTTTTGGTGAAATTGGCAAGGGGTTAACCTTACTTTTTGGCCCAAACTTGGATGTTTTTATCATGACTCATTTTTGTGAAAATGACAAGAAGTTAACCTTACTTTTTGGCCCAAAATTGGATGATTTTATCATGACTCATTTTTGGTGAAATAGCAAGAGGTTAACCTTACTTATTGGCCCAGAATTGGATGTTTTTATCGTTATTCATTTTTGGTGAAAATGGCAAGGGGTTAACCTTCCTTTTTGGCCCAAATTTGGTTTCTTTTATCATGACTCATTTTTGTGAAAATGGCAAGGGGTTAACCTTGCTTTTTGGCCCAAAATTGGATTTTTTTATCATGACTCATTTATGGTGAAAATGGCAAGGGGTTAACCTTACTTTTTGGCCCAAAATTGGATGTTTTTATACTGATTCATTTCTGGTGAAAATGGCAAGGAGTTAATCTTTCTTTTTGGCCCAAAATTGGATGATTTTATCATGATTCATTTTTGGTGAAAATGGCAAGGGGTTAACCTTACTTTTTGGCCCAAATTTGGATGTTTTTATCATGACTCATTTTTGGTGAAAATAGCAAGAGGTTAACCTTACTTATTAGCCCATAATTGGATGTTTTTATCGTTATTCATTTTTGGTGAAAATGGCAAGGGGTTAACCTTCCTTTTTGGCCCAAAATTGGATGTTTTTATCATGACTCATTTTTGTGAAAATGGCAAGGGGTTAACCTTGCTTTTTGGCCCAAAATTGGATTTTTTTATCATGACTCATTTATGGTGAAAATGGCAAGGGGTTAACCTTACTTTTTGGCCCAAAATTGGATGTTTTTATACTGATTGATTTTTGGTGAAAATGGCAAGGAGTTAATCTTTCTTTTTGGCCCAAAATTGGATGTTTTTATCATGACTCATTTTTGTTGAAAATGGCAAGGGGTTAACCTTACTTTTTGGCCCAAAATTGGATGTTTTTATCATGACTCATTTTTGGTGAAAATGGCAAGAGGTTAACCTTACTTATTGGCCCAGAATTGGATGTTTTTATCGTTATTCATTTTTGGTGAAAATGGCACGGGGTTAATCTTACTTTTTGAGTGATATTCTGAGTGAAAAAGTGGTGAATGGACAGTCGTTGGTTGGGTGTTTTTTCCTGTGTTGAGAGCTGGGTTGGTATGAACAACAGTTCATCAAAAAATTGAGATAAACAAAGATGAAATCGCAGTTTTTAGTGAATTGATATGATAATTTTGAGTTTTTATTTGCAATTTACATGCTATTTTTTTTTTTATTATATTTTACTACTCTTAATAATATTGCTTCCTTTGAAGTTAAACTTCCACAGACATTGATCTTGAATCAGACAACCATCATTTTTGACAAGAATCATCAAGAAAGCTCCAGGCTGTTTAATATTGCATGCAAGTTGCATTGTGTGTATTTCCTTTACTTGGGAACTAATTTTGTAGCAACCTTTGTTAAAAATTTTAGAGTTTGTTAAAGGGAAGGAAGAATGTGAGTTGTTTAGGAAATGGGACGTGGAATTTCAAGGTTGTTACAACCAGAACTTTACAACCGATGAAAATACTTTAGCCATATTTATGGCTTTAAAGCACTTTATCGTCGTGGTTTTTTCCCAGATTACTCTGTTAGAGAAATCTGTCTTATTCCATTGCATTGCCTGTTTTACAATGGTGATGCTCCTATATATATGCTTCAAATGTTTGATAAAATAACAGTGCAAGATTTATTCACTAAAGTTGAGCATCTACTGGTTCTATTTACATACTACTTACATTATTTACTACTTTGTGCAATCTTCAGTCCATATGGATACATACTGTGATTTAAATCAATATAATAACTTGCTTTATGTGTATACGCACTATTTAAATGAGCTTGTGATAAGTGTTTCTTGAAACTCGTTGCAATGAATACAAATTAAAATACAGAAAACCCTGGAAGGATTTCATAATTGCAGTTAGGCAACTTAATTACAATTGCTATATTACACATTCAATAGTCTTTACGTAGTCCCTGTAATTAATATCTTAGCCAGTGTATAGCCCTGCAGTTCAACAGAGTCAAAACAATCGAAGTAAAAAGTTCAAAAACATATGATATTTTAGTTCTGTCGTACTTCGACAAGTATTTTTCACTCTTATTTATGAAAAAGCCTCCAAAGGAAAATATTTGTTACAGACTACGTAAGGCTGAGATGCCAATAAAAGTTAAATTGTTATTCGTTTGAAACGACTTGAATCAAAATCTTTGTATGATTAAGAAACCGGTACAAACTTAAATTGGATTCGCTGCATGTTGCATTCATTATATAACACAATGTCGGTACCGATAGCTGGACTCAATTGGCCCCCAAATGGGTGTATGCATTTCCCACTCGATAGATGTTTCATTGAGAATTCTTTTGTCTGTCTGAATCGTGTTTCAACGCTCGTGCAGTCATTATCCAGTTGAATCTTTGCATTGTTAACGCGGCTCATGGGCAAAACACACTTTCCACTTGATTGATGCTTCAAGCGGCTGTCAGCAACGAATGTGAATTCATCACAACCTGACTTCAATTTAAATCTATTCGCCGCCGAATCGAAACTGAGGCATAGTCCACCGTAGTGACGTATGAAAAATGTCAACACTGTAAACAGATAATAAAGATGCTGAAAATTAAACAAGTAAAAAATATTAAACATGAAAATTGATTTCAGCAGGTTACCGATTGAAAAAAAGTTACTGTAAAATGCTTGCTTGCTTGCCTGTTAAATTTTCGCTAAGAAAACCAACTTTGGTTCCTTTTTTTTAATGCAATAATAATGCATTTAGTTATATTTAAGCAAAATTATGCTCCCGAGGGAGTATGGGATGTTAACATCGAATCCTATGATGTCAAAAGAACTATTGCAAAATAAGAAGTCAAAAAAGAAAAAAAACAAAGTTTCTAAAACATACTTCCAAATACTTTAACTTCGCACAAAGTTAACGCATTTTGATATCTTAGTTGGATTTTGAGCGTGTTACCAGATCGGAATTTGCTACACTGTATTTTTGAATTTCCACTTGGCAATGGATTCTCGTGATAACGACACCTAACAATCAAAAAAACAAAGATAGAAACATTCAAATTCAAACAATCATTTAAAAGATTGACGTTAAAAGACATGTAATCTTCATGAAAATACATAACTCATCGATTAAATATATGAATGGCTCACAGTTTATCATCAATTAAAATTGCGAATTTCTGTAGTCTATCATGGCAACAATCAGCCCTGTTTGTAATTTCAATTCCTCTGATAAAATAGTACTGGCCAAAGTTAACATTCCACCATGGATCCATTTCTCCTTTCGTGTGTGAACAGGATCCACCAGAAAGTGCCCCATTCGTGTTCCCATCCACTGCCTTAGAAGAAGTATGACTTTCAAATAATGATGACTGCTGTGTAGATTTACCCAGTGCAATATCTATACAAAAAAATTGTTGTGCTCTTTCATTCATATATATTAAATAGGTAGGGTAAGAATCACAAAATGAAGGACCGCATAAAAATTTCATATTTAGTAATAAAAAGTATCGCCATCTTCAATGTATGAAATGCAATACCATACAAAAATAATTGGCCTATTAAGTGATACAGATAAATGCTTTCTTCAATGATTTATCGCTCAGAAAAGTATTACCCTTTCCACTGGCCTGACAGCTTCAGTTATCTAACCTTACTTGCGATGATTCATACAAATATAGCATAATAAGGGCGTTGTATCAAACATTCTATTGCTTACAGCATTCTTCCTAATTGATGCTGGGACCTCAAATTTCCCAGTGATAAAGGCTAAGATACGTCACCCCCTGCATCACATCACCCTCTGCTCCGCAGTGCCTGACGTTGCAGGTTTCAACGGCAATAAAGCTAGAGAAGAGAGACCCAAGGGCCATCAGTTTCAAGGTTTTTATAGACTGCGTAACATCATGGCTATCGAATACAAATTCATTTTGTTATCAATTTTATTCATAACAGCCAACAGTTATTAAATCTCCCTAGATTTATGAGTTTTTAATGAGACTCGCTAGTTGAGCATAAATCTAGAATGGAAATAACTCTGAATTAATTCTTACTTGTTAGCTGCTCACAATCATACCCACTGACTTTTTCCACGCATTTTTCATAAATTTGACATGGATTACTTTTACAGTCATTGGAATCTAGGAAAAATGAAAGCAATTTTATATAAAACACGTCTTTTTGGAATGAATTTCTTTTTTTAAAGAGCCTCTTTGGTTGGTCAAAGGTAGCCAATTAAGGCCTAGGTAAAATGCGCAATATGGGAGCAGCGATTTAAGCCTAATTAGATGCACTCAAAATGCGCCCGAGGAGCGCTTCAAACTGTTGCTTGGTTTTAGACAGCAAAGCAAATCGATTACGCTCTCAGAAACCCAAACGATAAAAATACGCTTGGATCAACGAATTTAATAGGGCAATGTCTAATTCGCTCCACTCGAAATGCACTGTCTAAACTAGGCCTATTGCGTCATTTCTCTTCCTGGGTACATTTTGATTAATGTAAAATTTAACCTTTTAGCCTCTATTCAATTTTTTTATACTCTGAAAATATTGAAAAAAATAGTCTAAATAATGAATCTATATCATTGCACATGGTTGATGTAGATTGAATAAACAAGCAAACTCTGACCACAGTTGGTACCAGTGTATCCAGCCACACATTGGCAACTATAGCTATTCATACCATCGTGACATGTGCCTCCATTTTGGCATGGGTTACTGCTGCATTCGTTTATATCTATGAAATCAAAATAGACCAAAAATATAGATTTGAAAATTAATTACATTACATTACACTACAATACATTACACAACAATACATTACATCACATAACATTACATTACATTACATAACATAATATTACATTACATTACATTACATTACACTACAATACATTACAACACATAACATAACATTACATAACATCACATTACATTACATTACATTACATTACACTACATTACATGACATTACAAAATATTACATTAGATTACATAACATCATTGTACATAACATACTTTGACCACAGTTGGTACCAGTGTATCCAGCCACACATTGGCAACTATAGCTATTCATACCATCGTGACATGTGCCTCCATTTTGGCATGGGTTACTGCTGCATTCGTTTATATCTATGAAATCAAAATAGACCAAAAATATAGATTTGAAAATTAATTAATTAATTAATTACATTACATTACACTACAATACATTACACAACAATACATTACATCACATAACATTACATTACATTACATAACATAATATTACATTACATTACATTACATTACACTACAATACATTACAACACATAACATAACATTACATAACATCACATTACATAACATCATTGTATATAACATACTTTGACCACAGTTGGTACCAGTGTATCCAGCATCACATTGGCAACTATAGCTATTCATACCATCGTGACATGTGCCTCCATTTTGGCATGGGTTACTGCTGCATTCGTTTATATCTATGAAATCAAAATAGACCAAAAATATAGATTTGAAAATTAATTAATTAATTAATTACATTACATTACACTACAATACATTACACAACAATACATTACATCACATAACATTACATTACATTACATAACATAATATTACATTACATTACATTACATTACACTACAATACATTACAACACATAACATAACATTACATAACATCACATTACATAATATCATTGTATATAACATACTTTGACCACAGTTGGTACCAGTGTATCCAGCATCACATTGGCAACTATAGCTATTCATACCATCGTGACATGTGCCTCCATTTTGGCATGGGTTACTGCTGCATTCGTTTATATCTATGAAATCAAAATAGACCAAAAATATAGATTTAAAGATTAATTAATTAATTAATTACATTACATTACACTACAATACATTACACAACAATACATTACATCACATAACATTACATTACATTACATAACATAATATTACATTACATTACATTACATTACATTACACTACATTACATGACATTACAAAATATTACATTAGATTACATAACATCATTGTACATAACATACTTTGACCACAGTTGGTACCAGTGTATCCAGCATCACATTGGCAACTATAGCTATTCATACCATCGTGACATGTGCCTCCATTTTGGCATGGGTTACTGCTGCATTCGTTTATATCTATGAAATCAAAATAGACCAAAAATATAGATTTGAAAATTAAAAAATTAATTAATTAATTACATTACATTACACTACATTACATTACACTACACTACATTACAATACATTACATCACATAACATTACATTACATTACATTACATTACATTACACTACATTACATGACATTACAAAATATTACATTAGATTACATAACATCATTGTACATAACATACTTTGACCACAGTTGGTACCAGTGTATCCAGCATCACATTGGCAACTATAGCTATTCATACCATCGTGACATGTGCCTCCATTTTGGCATGGGTTGCTGTTGCATTCGTTTATATCTATGAAATCAAAATAGACCAAAAATATAGATTTGAAAATCAATTAATTAATTGATTAATTAATTACATTACATTACACTACACTACATTACAATACATTACATCACATAACATTACATTACATTACATTACATTACATTACACTACATTACATGACATTACAAAATATTACATTAGATTACATAACATCATTGTACATAACATACTTTGACCACAGTTGGTACCAGTGTATCCAGCATCACATTGGCAACTATAGCTATTCATACCATCGTGACATGTGCCTCCATTTTGGCATGGGTTACTGCTGCATTCGTTTATATCTATGAAATCAAAATAGACCAAAAATATAGATTTGAAAATTAAAAAATTAATTAATTAATTACATTACATTACACTACATTACATTACACTACACTACATTACAATACATTACATCACATAACATTACATTACATTACATTACATTACATTACACTACATTACATGACATTACAAAATATTACATTAGATTACATAACATCATTGTACATAACATACTTTGACCACAGTTGGTACCAGTGTATCCAGCATCACATTGGCAACTATAGCTATTCATACCATCGTGACATGTGCCTCCATTTTGGCATGGGTTACTGCTGCATTCGTTTATATCTATGAAATCAAAATAGACCAAAAATATAGATTTGAAAATTAAAAAATTAATTAATTAATTACATTACATTACACTACAATACATTACACTACAATACATTACACTACAATACATTACATTACATTACATAATATTACATTACATTACATTACACTACAATACATTACAACACATAACATTACATTACATTACATAACATAATATTACATTACATAACATCACATTACATAACATCATTGTATATAACATACTTTGACCACAGTTGGTACCAGTGTATCCAGCATCACATTGGCAACTATAGCTATTTATACCATCGTGACATGTGCCTCCATTTTGGCATGGGTTGCTGTTGCATTCGTTTATATCTATGAAATCAAAATAGACCAAAAATATAGATTTGAAAATTAATTAATTAATTGATTAATTAATTACATTACATTACATTACACTACATTATATAACATTAAAAAATATTACATTACATTACATAACATCATTGTACATAACATACTTTGACCACAGTTGGTACCAGTGTATCCAGCATCACATTGGCAACTATAGCTATTTATACCATCGTAACATGTGCCTCCATTTTGGCATGGGTTACTGCTGCATTCGTTTATATCTATGAAATCAAAATAGACCAAAAATATAGATACGAAAATTAGTTAAGTTTTGGTAACAATGTAAATAGGAATTTAAACCATTTGTTTTGCAAGAAAACTAGATACCGTATGGAAAATTTTAACCAGCATATGAGTAAATGGCTTACTTGTTTCACAATGCAACCCAATGAATCCAGGCACACACGTGCAACTATAATTTCCATCAAAATCAATGCAAGTGCCACCATTTTGACAAGGACTGCTCTTACATTCATTAACATCTGTAAATAAAGGAATGAATAGCAACTCAAAAATCAATAAAAATAAAAGATAGCATCATACATTGGAATATTGAAATAAAAGCAAAAAAAATCATAAAATTTTATTTGATTGATTGATGATTGATTGATTTGATTGATTGATTGATTGATTGATTTGATTGTTTGATTGATTGATTGATTGATTGATTGATTGATTGGTTGATTGATTGATTGATTGGATCATAAATTACCTTCATCTTGGGTATAGGCTTTAACTTCACATAGTGTGAGAATTTCTTTATACTTCAATTGTATTTTCAAACGTCGTCCTTTGAGGATTGTCGCACACTGCAGATTAACTGATGCTCCTTGTCCAATTTGTGCTGATCGATGTAAACATCTGTAAATATACATTTAAATGGAAAAGAATTATTACACATTAACACGTGACAAAAATACCTCAAATTCTCTACTTAGAACAAATGATTTGACATAATTTCCTAAGTATAGATCGTGATTTCAGTACTTTAGGTAAATTCTTCTTCTCGAATACATTGCACCTTGGAATTTTTAATCTTTTAAACATTAATTTTGGAATATTTCAGAAATGCAATTATTTTTTATCATTTATTTTGGGTGAAAGCAGGAATTTCCCTTGATAACGACGAATAATGAATGGATTTTTACTAACAAGTTTCCATCGACGGTGACATCAAAATTCTTCAGCCTGTCCCCACAACAATCTCCTCTATTTGTGATCTCAACTCCAGTTATGTTATAAACCTTCCCAAAATCCACCATCCACCATGGCTCTGCATCTGCTTTTGTATGCGTGCATGAAGAAGAGGAAAATGATGTCGTTGCAATCCCGTCCACTGCTTTGTGTGATATCATTTCACTACCCGCAAATATTATCGTTGAAGACTGTGCTGTTTTCTTAAAAAGTGCAACATCTAGAATTGATGGACAAGGTATCAACACATTCAAACCTTTACTGCATTGTTCCACGTAGTCCCTAAACGCCATACAACCAAAAATCCTCCAATTTAAAAAATGACAACATTTCAAGATATTGCATTCCTTACCTTACGTTTTTGCTGTTTTTGTTTCAAAACAATTTGATTCTCGTTAAAGTTATTTTTCTGACTGTTCAAAAATTTGATTTCCATATTTATCTTCAGGTATCCGAACTTTCATACATCAGAAAGACCTACATATACACAATTTATCCAGTTGCTTACTGTTTCCCTGGCAGAAATTGGTTTGAAGAAAGCGTCTTTTAAGAAAGACTGCACAGGCTATGTTAAGAACTCACTCTAACTTGACTTCTTACTCGCATGCTTGTGGGTGAAACATAAAAGAAAAATAACGGGTGTAAAGAGGTGGTGAAATACATGAGATGAAAATGACACCCACTTGTAAGATAAACACAGGAATATTGATTAACTTCGTTGACACAGCGCTGGTAGAACTGACAAGGGTTGCTGATACACTCATCATAATCTACGATGGAAATAAAATACTAAAAAATTTAATTTTGGGATTGCTTTTTTGAATTATACTTTCAGTTCAAAAGTCTAGATTGAATTCATCATCGTACTTCATTCCCCTTTTCTTTTAATTCTTTCTTAGTTGCATTTTTGCTACATCATTAAGCTTGCAACTTTTTTATCTGTTCATTTCTATCTAAATTGACTATGCTTCTGTTTTTAATTTTAGAATTGCATTTCGGCAATCAAAAATTAATATGATCCTTGCGTTCCCTACCTATTAAAACATTTATTTCTCAAATCCAATATTCTGTCAAATACAAAGATGGTTCTCAACTAAAGGAGTTTATCCAGATATCACCTTCATTAACAAGATATTATTTCAAAATGAATTCGAACTTTGAAAACATATCGACTTGTAACGGTCTAATGAAAATCTTGAAAAGTTGAGATTTAACCAAAGATAACATGGACTTCTTCAAGTTTCATTTCAAAATTCACTGTTTGCTTCAAAGTCATATCAATGTACCTACCTTGATGACAATGAGTTCCTGTGTAACCGGATGAACATTTGCAAGTATAAGAATTGATGTGGTCGATGCAAATCCCATTTTGACAAGGGTTACTACTGCACTCATCAACATCTAAAATATATCACGTATTAGATTAAAAATACAGCAGAACATATCGAGGACTTTAAACGTTTTGCATAAATCAAGAATAATATCCTAAGGAATGAAAATAGAATAAAAAATTGAAATGACTTTCTTTCGTGCTTCTCTATTTAAAAAAGATTTTGTACAATTCATAATTTCAGTTGAAGTTTAAGTCTTTTGCAATGGAGTGGTCAGGATGAATTTTCTCATCTCTTTTGTCCTTGTAATCAATTATGGTATTTTTCTTAGTCATATTTCAAGAAAATTTGTTCAATTATTTGGATGATATTTGAAAATACCCTTTAAAATCAACTGGTATCTGTTTTAATAAAAATTCATCGACTTCCAAAAAGCAGAATACACATTTACCTATCTCGCAATGAATGCCGGTATATCCTGGTTGGCATGTGCATTTGAAACTTGCGACTTTGTCTTGACATGCACCTCCGCTGAAACATGGCAGGCTTGCGCACTCGTTGATATCTGAAAATCATTAAAATCTTCTGATTTTGTGCATATCAGAATTGGTTTATTATCAAGATTTTAAAATCAGTAGCTCAATTCATTTGTCTGCAACAAGACTTCCCCGAATTGCAGGTAATGACTGCATCTGGCAAGGAATCGGCAAATAGTACTTTTAAGCGGGCCTTGGCAATATAAGAAGACCATCTGAGGAACAGAAATCGGTACCTATTGGAGGATGGAATAACCTTAGTTATGAATTTTTGTTTTCACTATTTAATAATCATCTTTTGACAATTAATTTCATCATAACATTACTTTGAGCAATTAAATTTTATGTTTGAAAAATATCAAGTCATGTTTCTTACGTTGTCTGATATTGGAATACGAACTAATGATATTGGCATGAATCAGTAAGGATCGATTAATATTGGTATCTTTTGTAGCGGTGCAGGAGTGATTATACTGTTAATTTAACACATAGACTGCAAGCATTTATCTTCACAGCAGCATACATGATTACATGTTTACCCAATCAGGAACTGCGATCATAACTTAGAACCAAAGAATGCGTAGTTAATGCGTTAATAGATAGGATATTGCTGGTTGAACCATAAAATCACACTGATAGGAAATGTGAATTGTTTGAAAAATGAATGAGAAAGCGACAAGTGGTCAAAATAACCATGAATGACAAAAGAGGTGATGCTGACAATAAGATACAAAGCGCCTTGCATTTTGTGGGAGACCACCAAGAATATGTTACCAAGGGTAGAAAGAAAATAGACCACAATAGACTGCAGGATAATATGTTTCACAAAGATGAGTAATTCAACAAGCAGATAATTGAAATTGAAGTAACTGAGAATAGGAAATCGAATTTATACACCTAAAACATGCAATTTATTAGGTAGTTGCTTCTCACAAAGATTTCCACTCATGACAAACCAAGACAATTCCATTGAAGGCAGAATAATTTTTATAAAACGTAAGACCATGCGATTATTCGAGTGATTATAGACAAGGCACAACACAGCAATATGCTACAACACAATGCAACGCAACAGAAACATTACATCACAACAACTCAGAAACAAAACATTCCCTTCAATGCATATATTATTTTGCTTTGTATTACATCATGTCCTTACCAATCTCGCAGTTCTTTCCAGTGAATCCAGCTCTACATATACATTTATAACCATCTTTTTCATTAACGCAATCTCCTGAATTTTGACATGGGCTGTTTTCACACTCATTGATGTCTGGAAAATGAAATTTGCTTCTTGAATAACTTTTAAATTTGTGTAGTAAATGTAAGTCAGATCACTCGTACTCACAAAAAATAATGTTCGATAATTGGATTGGAAATTGGATGACTATTTTTTGGATACTCATGTAACTAATTATGAATGACTGCAAGAGTAGGTCTACCTTTTTTGATGTCACAATGAAGTCCTGTATGTTTATCATCACAATAAATGCATTCAAAAAAAGGCGGAGAACATTTATCTCGGCATAGAATTCCATCTTCACATGGTCGATGTGCCTTGCAAACAGGACCAACCTGAAAAGACGAATGTAATTACAAATATTTTGAATCTTGAGATGAACTGTTGCAAGGAAGAAAAGAACTCCACTGTATATAATAAATGAGCAGAAAAAAAGCATAAACTATGTCATAACAATGAATAAACTGGAATGGTCCAGGCAAGAGAAACTAATTCATCATCCAAAATCGTCTCAGAAGTCAAACAAAAAACGCAGCATCTCTCGGGAAAAGCGCGAACATGAAAGTAGAAGTTGAATAAAGATATTTGCATACCCAAGGAAAACTGTAATTTGTAGACTTATAAATCCATTCGCCATCATCAATTAATTTAGTCCCATTGTCAACCAAAGCTTTGCTGTTTAATTCACAAATCATCTGTGCCCGATTAATGTTATATGAACGACATTTGTCATGTCCAACACAAAGTATTGTACATTGCATATCATTCGTATGACGATGTCTACTGATGAGGTTGCCTTTGAGACGTTTACCAAATTCAAATACATTGAATTCTGCATCATTCAAGCAAGGCAATCGTAGGATTGTACAGAATACAGCATGCCAAAGGCAAGCAGATGCCACCAACACACTGCAAAACAAGAGAAATTAGAAGATAAAACCCCAAGCATCGATCTGTGATAGTTAGAATGAATAAAGGTAATGTAACATTCTTATTAGACAAAAACAGCACAATTCACTTCATGACATAAAAATATAATGCCAAAATATTCTCTAGGTTTATGGCACTACTTGGTACCAACAAAACATGAAATTTTGCAAAGCTTAATCTAAACTGTGCCTCAAAATGAAAAACAAATTGGTTTAAATTTTTAGACATTACCTCCAAAAAATTGAGACTATCTTTGCCATCGTGTTGTTTGAACTAGTTTGATTTTGAAGGGGTGGATTACATTTCACCTACGAAAAACATTATGAATAATTAAATAATAGAGAATGGGATATGAAATAATTCACCTGTGTGTTTGAACAGGAATAAAGATCAATGCACCATTGAGGATTTCCCTAACATTTTATGCAGCTTATAAGATTTACCTCCAGATGGACCAATACAATAAGCTAGGATTGACTGTTTCTGAGGCCATAAAAACAGCCTTAGATAGAGGAATAGAAAAGACAATTATGTATACCATCACAGCCGATTGAGAAGCTGAATATTCTGAATGAACGATATTAGTGGTAGTATAAAGTTTTGTCCTCCTTGCGATGCATTTTTCTGCATAGGGTGGTTTTATTCTTGAATGTGAAGGCATCCATAATATACTTGAGATGCGCAATAATCTTTTTTCTACGTTGACGGCAAAAGCCTTTTATATGTTATGTAGCTGCTGAAAATTTTACGAAATAACGCACAAAAAAGCAAAGAAATGTTATTGAAAAACAAATGATTAAAAAGTTTTAAACATCTCTGCTTTAATTAACAAGGATCTAGGTAGAAGAGCTGAACAGAGGGCAAAGCAAGATCATTGAAGGCAAAACAATAAAGAAGCATATATGGACATTTTGCTTCACTTGCAAGAAATACCTGATTTGATGCAATAAATTGTACATACCTCCATTGCAATATGAAATCTGCCATTAGATATGGATACGATCGAAACTGAGGTATTCCATGCACGCTTTACTGTCACGTGGTTGAATTCCATGTAGTGAATAATCAGAATTGTCATTTATTGCATAGCAAGATCAGAGCCATGGATGGCCAATATCTGACTCATCATTGGCACAATCTTGGTCCTAAGCGATGAGCGAAACAACTTTGCCCAATCACAGAATAAGTGAAGCCAAATTGTTCGCCTTAAGAGTCCTAATAAATTGTTCATACCGAGTTTAACACAAGTGCTCTACTGAATTTTTCAACGATTAAAATTTAAATTTCACATGTTATATGACAGGGCCTTTATTGATATCAGCACCTTTGCTGCTGAAAAGGTAACTCTGTATAAATAACTGTATTATTATCGTTGTTAATACCAGTTATAAAACAGCTAGACCTTGAGAGGAAAATTATCAACCCAAATATTTAAACAGAGCTTTTGACATTCAACAACAACGTTTATTCTCTATATAGTTGCGTGAAGGCACGTCTGACAGACAAGAATAACTTTTTTGTCTTGCCAACAGACAAAAATTGTTTTTGAAGAACATGCTTTGCTCCAGAAAGAAGATGACATGTTGATGTTTAGGAGAAAAAACCATTCCAGTGGCCCTCTAAGGATCACGTATTTACTAAACATTAGATAGAATTGATTACCGATGAAATATAAATGAGTAGTTAAGAAGATAAACAAATAAATAATTAAAAACACGGAGTTATTGTCAGAGAGGTTAAATCAGGAACTGCTGGACATTACTTATCGGCTATACTACTATTTGAGCCCATATTGATCACATGCAAAATAAAACCTAAAGTAGACCTACAAAGGAGTGTCCTTCAGTTGATCACATAATGATCACATGTTAATAACATGTTGATCACATGTTGATCAGTATCTTTACACATGAACACTGCCTAAATATGCTCAAAACAAACTAGGGCTGCCACTTAATCATTATTTACAGGAAATTAGTATATAACAAGTGCAAATGAAAAGGTGTGAAATTAAGTTCAAGGTGACTTATAGAACTTGAATTGGAGGCGGTTTTGGTCACAACCATCGACTAGGAGAATTTTAGCGTTGATAAGAGGATATTGCCGACCTCCATGTGGATGGATGCACTTGCCAGTGTTGATATGCTTCATAGAAAAGGCAGATGTTTGGTAGAATTTTGCGACACCATTACTGCAATCGGTTTTAAGCTGGATTTGGGAACCGCCCTCATTAGGCACAACACATTGAGTAGTTGGCTGATGTATCAGCACGTTGTGAGCATGAAAATAGAACTTTTCATTACAATTTGTCACCAGCTTGAACTGTGACGCAGCTGAATCATAAGCAACACACAAACCACTGAAATGCCGTATGAAGAAGAATGTCACTATACAAAAGAAAATATAAATATCGTTAATGAACTATTGGTTAAAAATGGGAACAATGCAAATGTTTATAGATATTATTATTGGACTCATTGCAAAAGTTGCTGGCTAGTAGAGAACACTACAACTTTTCATTTGAATTAAATGAGAACAGCTTCTTCTTTCTGAACTATCATGATTCTCTGCTTTGATGTAGCCAGACTCAAAAACCTAATGTAAAAACACGCTTTCAATTCTAAGAATTTCTAGAGTTTCTTTAAGATGTTATCCCAATCACAAAATCACGGCATGTCTTGCTATTAGCAAACCTTTTATGATTTCATAGCTTTGGTTTATAGAATTAGAATTAGAACAAGCATCACATGAATATTGTACCTTGATGCAGAAGTGATGCAAACGCTGTTTACCTTCCTCCGGACAAAAACATACCGTAAGGCAAACTTTCCTCTCAAGAACATTGAAAATAGGCTTGGCTTGGGTGTGTCGTAGCAGTTTCTATTGTTTTAATGAACCTTCCATCAGCTAGAGACTGCATCACCGTAATGTTTTCCTGATTCTGATGCACAAATGGACTTATTTGCACCTCGAAAAGGCATCTAGTTACTGGCTAGAATTTGGTTATTGAGCATAGAAACAAATAGAATAATAAATGCAGTACCTTGAGATTATTTATAGATCTAGATAATATGTAGATAATGAATGCAATACTAAGTGTTCTTACTTCCAAATATTCGTACATTGCACAAAATTAACTTTTGTTCACTTGCTGATGAGATCTTGACATGTCGGCCAGCATAATAATTTTTACATTGTAAGTAGGTGGATTGTCCTCCTTGCAGTTCCGACTGTGATTTGCACCTAAGAATCATTATGTTAATAATAATAATAATGATAATAATAATGGAAACAATTCACTTTATATTCAACTCCAACAACACAAACCTTGCTATTTTTTGATTATCATCATCATCATAAACATCATCATCATCATCATCATCATCATCATCAGCATAAACATTATCATCATCATCACCATCATCATCACAATCATCATCATCATCACCATCATATCATCATCATAAACATTATCATTATCATCATCATTATCATCATCATCATCATCATCATCATCATCATCACCATCATCGTCATCATCATCATAAACATTATCATCATCATCACCATCATCATCACAATCATCATCATCATCACCATCATATCATCATCATAAACATTATCATTATCATCATCATTATCATCATCATCATCATCATCACCATCATCGTCATCATCATCATAAACATTATCATCATCATCACCATCATCATCACAATCATCATCATCATCACCATCATATCATCATCATAAACATTATCATTATCATCATCATTATCATCATCATCATCATCATCATCATCATCATCATCATCACCATCATCGTCATCATCATCATAAACATTATCATCATCATCACCATCATCATCACAATCATCATCATCATCACCATCATATCATCATCATAAACATTATCATTATCATCATCATTATCATCATCATCATCATCATCATCATCATCATCATCACCA